>NW_020769399.1:2533395-2547570 GCF_900518735.1 Pseudonaja textilis
TTTCTTTTCTTTTCTTTTCTTTTCTTTCTCTTTCATTCCTTTTACGTTATGCCTCTCTTCCCCATCCCAACTGAACATTCTGTCTTTCTGTCTCTAAAAACATTGCAACTTTAAGGCTTATGGGCTACAGTTCTGAGAATTCCCCTGAGGAATTCTGGGAATTGAAGTCTGCAAGTCTTAAAGTCGCCAGATTTGGAGATCCCTGTCTAAAAGGAGATTTTCAACTAGTGACATCGATAGGAGGGAGGGCAGAATGGCGAAAGTAGTATTGTGGTAGGAGCCCCAGGCTATGGGATTCAAATAATTTAACAACCGGTTCTCTGCCCCTAATGATTTCTTTCAACAACCAGTTAACCAAACCGCTCAGAAAGTTGACAGACGGTTCTCCCAAATTGGTAGGAACTGGCTGAATCCCACTCAACCCTTTTTATTTTGTTTGTGTTGTTGCATACCCACTCAAAAAGAGACAGAGCCTGCAGACTCCCATGGATAACCTCCGTGAACAACATCTTAATAACTGGGATGAAATAGTGTTAATAATAATAATAATAACAACAACAATCATAACAATAATGAAAAAAGACATCCAAATAACCAATGAGGCATCTTTTTTGCCTGTCAATGAACTGCTATTGTCATTCACTGCCAGTGACAAATTATGCTGTAATAAAAAAATCCTTGGAAAAAGTAGTTTACTACTCACTACTCTGTCACTGGGTTGGGCAAAGAGGTCATCCTCCCTTAGGACAATTCTGAACTTTCCACATACATGTTTAATTTCCCACATAAAATAGTTCCTTTTCCAGATGACACCATATATCTTCGCCTTGTGCGGACAATAAGGAATGAAATGGAATTTCTTTTATGTTTGTGTTGGCATCCATTTATTCTTATAAATAACTCAAGGCCGTGAGCGAACGTATCCAAAATACTTTCCTCCTCTTATTTTCCCAACAACATTAATCTTGTGAGGTAAAGGTTGGGTTGAGAGAGAGAGTGACTGGCCAAAAGTCACCCAGCTGGCTTTCGGGCCTTAAGGCACCTGGACTTGAACTCATACCTCCCAGTTTCTAGGTTGGTACCTTAACCACTAGGCCAAACTGACTCTCCACCCATGTATCCTGGGTGCTTCTAGATGCTTCCAAGGTCAGGTTTGAAATTCCTTGGTCACTCATTGCCAGCCAAAGAGCAGGAAAAAAAAAAGGCATCCATTCAGTTATTTCTTCAGCCTTACAGAGATACTCCTTGCATCTATTTAATGACTTATGATTGGTTTTCACACTTATGACTGTTGCAGTGTCCCACAATCACATGATTAAAATTTGGACTCTTGGAAAAGGACTCATATTTATGACAGATAATACCCCAGGGTCATGTGCAGTGGTGGTTTTCTACCGGTTTGGCCCGGTTCTGCCGAGCCGGTTGCGCCAATGAGCAGCGGACACCGAAATGGTTCTCTCCAATGCTCTGATGTTGGGCCCACCCGCCTGCCTGGGTCCCATACTAACTTTTATGCCCTGTTTTTGAAGCGCAGGACCACACAGAACAAAGATGTTAAACAGTCAGCTGTTAATACATGACCGACGATTCTCATTTTCTGCTTCTTATTCAGCTAGTACTTGTTTCGCCGAAAATAAGACCCTGTCTTATATTTTTTTGCCACCAAAAAAGGCACCAGGTCTTATTTTGGGGGGATGTCATCTACTGACTAACCTCACTTGTGCACGTCGTCCCTGCCTCCTTTTTGCTGTCAGAAGCCTTCAGGAACTGCTTCTTCTGCGGCTGGCAAGGCTGGCAAGGCTTTCCTGAAGGTCTCTGCAGCCGATAACAGAGTTCTGGATCGATCCAGAGCTTTGTTATCAGCTACAGAGGCTTTCAGGAAAGCCTTGCCAGCCTTGCCAGCTGCAGAAGAAATGGGCCGATGAGGCAGGTGTCGGGGTGTGCGAGGCCTGGCTACAACTGTTCAAAGGTAAGTAGTAGGGCAGCTCCATCCCCACCCTAGCTTAATTTTTACCTGGTTGCTCTGGAGTGGGAAGGATCTTAATTAGGGCTTATTTGGGGGGGGGTAGGGCTTATATTGGGCACATGTGTAAAAATCAAGCTAGGACTTACTTTCAGGGTAGGTTGTATTTATGGGGAAACAGGGTAATTTTTTAGAATTCTGCCCTGGCGTCAGGTCCATCAACCCAGCCTTACAAGCTGTAGTGCAATTGTTTTGCATCGACATTGGTTACAGTGGAAGAAGTTCATTAATCCATCCTTTGGAACAGGCATGTCCAAGCTTGGCAACTTTAAGACCTGTGGACCTCAACTCCCAGAATTCCCCAGTCAGCCATGTTGGCTGAGGTATTCTGGGAGTTGAAGTCCATGGGTCACAAAATTGCCAAAGTTGGGCACCTCTGATTTAGGTGTCATATGCCAGATACTCAGATGGAGATGGAAGCAGAACATAAATGTTTTTCTTGAAGGACCATTCCAATTGTCGATTTGAGAACGAGTTGTCCCTTAGCACAAAAGTAGAACGTTTTATTGTTCCAACGAACAACAGTGGAGAAAGCCTCATGGGCATGTCCTTGAAGTCACCGGGAGTCAACTTCAACTTGGTGACTTCATCTTAACCTTTTGCCCAGATGATTGTAAATGATCTCATCTGGGCTTTGTCAGCCTGTTTTCCCATTGTTTACCTGACTGCTTGGGAGGGTTTTTTTCTTGAGTTGAGTGTCAGCCTTGGAAGCTACATTTACTTGGAAGCTTCAAGGCTGCCACATTCAGTACCTGGGAATTTGGGAGGTGGGATTTCATAGAGAGATGGAAGATTAGACTCAACAACATTTTTTCACAGAGTCAAGGACATGTTGCCCTGCACCTGGAGAGGAATGTCTAGAGGAATGTCTCCAGTTGGGACGATGTTTGATTGGACCATGAGATGGACGGATGGGTGCAGGGGATGGATCTTTGAATTATTTTTGGGAAGGGGGAAATCGGGAATTCTCAGATTCGGGTTTTCCCAGATGTGCCAATAGGACAACTCTAATAAAATGGGACTTTGAGGAAATACTTGTCTCAGAGTTTATTTGTTTGGAGGTTGGTTAGTTGGAACGCTGACATTAACCCGAATCTTGACATTGAACTTCCTACTGTTTCGATACCTTTGGGCTGACGATAACCCAGAATAACATCCATAAAAAGGAAGGTGCTTCAAGAAATGGGCCTTCTAAGTAGCCGCAGAGAAACATGTTGGTAGAAACCAAAAGAAAGAGATGGTACAAACTCTTGGGGAAGGATTAAAAAAAGTGCACGAAAACCACTATGGGTCATCCTCAACTTACGACCACAATTGAGCCCAAAATTCCTGTTGAATTTTACCCCATTTTATGACCTTTCTTCCCACAGTTGTTAAGTGAACCACTGCATTTGTTAACTTAGTAACACAGTTGTTGAGTGAATTTGGCTTCCCCATTGCCTGTCAGAAGGTTGTACAAAGTCATCCCAAGATTCCTGGACACCGCAACCGTCATAAATATGAATCCGTTGCCAAGTACAGGTCGCCCTCAACTTACAACAGTTTGCTTAGTGACTGTTTGAAGTTACAATGGCACTGAAAAATGTGATTTATGACCATTTTTCACACTTACAACCATTGCAGCATCCCCATGGCCACGTGATTTACGTTCAGATGCTTGACAACTGACTCACATCTATGACAGTTGCAGTGTCCTGGTGTCCAGTGTCTTTTGCGACCTTCTGACAAGCAAAGTCCATAGGGAAACCAGATTCACTGAACAAACGTGTTACTAATTAGACAACGGCAGTGATTCACTTAACAAACGTGGCAAGGAGAGTCATAAGATGGGGAAAAACTCACTTAACACATGTCAGACTTAGCAACATAAATTCTAGGCTACATTGTGGTCGTACGTTGAGGACTACCTGGACCTGAATTCTGATCATGTGACCATGGGGATGCTGCAACAGTCCTAAGTGTGAAAAATGGTCCTACGTTACTTTTTTTCAGTGCCTTTGTAACTTTGAACGGTCACTAAACAAGTCATTTTAAGTGAAGGATTATCTGTATGATGCTTTCCATTCTGCATTCATGTCGGTGTTACTTTTACCAGAAGACTTAAGTTCTTTGGTTGCAGATGCTGACATGGGATATATGAATGTTGGCCAGACACAGAGAGAGAGGGAATGTCCTATATTTTAAACTACCTTATTTTCCCCTGAAAAATAAGACCTATCCCAAAAATAAGCCCTAACATGTTTTCCACATTTGTGCCTAATATAAGTCCTACCCCCACAATAAGCCCTACTTAAGAGCCTGCACAGCCAGCCAGTCGGCCGTTCCTTCTGGTTGTTCGTGGTGCTGCGGCCACAGGGCAAGGAGGGATGGTGGTAGAGCTACCCACCAACTTATCTTAGGGCCCCCACAGCCAGACCATCCGTGCCCTGATACCTGCTTCGTGGCAGCAACCCCAAAATCCACGTGCAACAGGAGCCCACTTGGCTTCCGGCCCACTTCTCCTTGCTCACAGCCACAACGGAGCAGGAGGCTGAGCGGTGTGTTGGTGCCATGGCCGCAAGGCAAGGCAGGTGTCAGGGCATGGGTGGCCTGGCTGCGGGGCGGGCCCTGACGTAAGCCAGTGTGGAGTGCATAGGGCAGTTCCACCACCCCCTCTCCCTCACGGTGGTGGTGCTGGCATGCGACGTGGCTTCTTGCCCCGCCATGAGCATGCAGAAGAAGTGGGCCTCCTGTACAAGGGGGAAAAAAAATAAGACATCCCCTGAAAATAAGCCCTAGGGCTTATTTTGGGACCCAAAATAAAACAAGACCTCGTCTTATTTCCGGGGAAACACAGGTAGTACAGGAAGGGGGTGGATCCATTTTCACACAGCCCCCATCTCCCCTCTTTCCTTTTCAACCCGCATTTAAAACTTTAAAGGATTTCTCTTCCAGAAAGACAATCACGCAAAACCGTCTGCATGGCGTGCATCTCGAAAAAGACAAGTGATGTTTTAATTGGCTAATTGAGAGACATTTGGTAATATCCCACATGAAACTTTAGAAGCTCTTTAAAAGATTAATTCGTTCTGGTTGCCATTGTTTCCCCGGGCAATTACATTTGACAGATTTTACCCCCCACACTATCTGCTTAATCTCTGGGATTCCTTGCTGCAAAAATGCGAGGAGAGAAAAAAAGGGCTGGATGAATTAAAAAGAAAAAAGAAAGAAAGAAAGAAAGAGAAAAGCTTCCTCAGTAGAAACTACCAACATGGTAATAATTATCTTAGGCACCTGTTCAACTGCCTCAAAAGAAGCTCAGGGGCTTCTTCTGATCATCATAATAATAATAATTTGTAGACACACCTGGAGTAGCTAAACTACTCCGGAACTGCGGAGAACTCTTTATGCAATCAATGTTTGACTCTTGAGTGACAGCCAGGCTGCAGGTTGCTCAGCCCGCTCCTAGATATGAATTCTGTCCCTTTAAATCAATTCATACAAACTTTCAGTGCTGTCAGATTTGATCAAATATCTATGGAGATTCTCAGTCATCCAGGTCATGGTTGTCCCAGAGGTGACAACCATGGTGATAATGGTGATAATTAATGTTGCTAATCAAAACACAGCACAGTTTTCACCCACTAAGCAATAGCCATAGCACTTAGACTTATATAACGCTTCACGGTGCTTTCCAGCCCTCTCTAAGCGGTTTTACAGAGTCAGCCTATCACCCACAACAATCCGGGTCCTCATTTTACCCACCTGAGAAAGTTGGAAGGCTGAGTCAACCTTGAGCCTGGTGGGATTTGAACTGCCAAATTGCAGGCAGCCGGCAGGCAGCAGAAGTAGCCTGCAGTACTGCACTCTAACCACTGAGCCACTGAGGTTCAACGGTGAAGCCATGGTTGGCATCAACACTCATTGCTAGATGGGTTTCAAGGGCAGATCACACGCCACAGCTAGTCCTTGACATATTAGTTTATTTGTTTAGTGACTGTCTGCTGTTACAACGGCACTGAAAAAAGTGACTTACGACCATTTTTCACACAACTCTTGCAGTGTCCTCATGGACACACGATGTCAACTCATAAAATATTTCTATGGTCTTTTTGGAGTTGCCAATAGAAAGGGAGGGGGGAGCAGTGCAGCCACTTGCAAACCGAAACTGCATTCCATAAATGTTTTTAAAGATGGTAACTAGGTGACTGAAGTTTCTGCCTCACAAAATTCTAACTGGAGAGCACGATCGATGACTCTTGGCTATGGATGTGTCCCATTGGAGAATATGAATTACGATACACCCAGGCAGTGGGGGAAAACTAGGGTCAAAGGTAACCATGAATTATGTGTCTCAGAGTCGGCTACACCCAGGCAGTGCTGGACATTTTAACTCCCAGTAAATCTTTTTGAAGTTTTGGAAGTTTGGCTCAAGACTCATGATTTAAATGGGGGTAACTGCCTGAATCCTGACACATGATCCAAATTCAAATGCTTGTCAAACTGGCATGTATTTGCAGCATTCCCGGGGTATGTGATCACCACTTATGTTTCTTCCCAGATGGCTTCCGACAAGCAGAGTCAGCGGGGAAATCTGGATTTGCTTAGCAACTGAAATGATTAAATGAATGAGTGAGCTGGTAGGGACCTTGGAGGTCTTCTAGTCCAGCCCCCTGTCAAGCAGGAGAACTTAAACCCATTTCAAATAGGTGACTGTCTCTAGACTCTTAAAAGCCTCCTGGGATGGAGCACCCACGACTTCTGAAGGCAAAGCTGTTCCACTGGTTAATTGTCCTCACTATGAGAAAGTTTCTCCTTAATTCCAGGTTGCTTCCCTCCTTGATTAGTTTCCAGCTATTGTTTCTTGTCCTGCCCTCAGGTGCTTTGGAGGATAGCTTGACCCACCCCTCTTCTTTGTGGCAGCACCTCAAATACTGGAAGACCGCTATCGTGTCACCCCAAATTCTTCTTTTCTTTAGACTAGCCAACCCCAAATTGTGCAACCATTCTTTGTATGTTTTGGTCTCCAGGCCTTTGATCATCTTAGTTGCTCTTCTCTGAACTTTTTCCCAAAGTCTCAGCATCTTTTTTATAGTATGGTGACCAAAATTACTTGCAGTATTTCAGGTGTGGCCTTACTCAGGCTTTATAAAGCTGTAGTAATACTTCCTGGGATCTTGATTCCATGGCTCTGCTTATATAGTGCCGTTGTACCTTTGAACCAGAGGTGGTATTCAGCAGGTTCTGATCAGTTCTGGAGAATCGGTAGCGGAAATTTGGAGCAATTCGGAGAACCGGCAAATACCACCTCTGACTGGCCCCGCCAACCCCATCTATTCTCTGCCTCCCATTGAGTCCCAGCTGATTGGCTGGGTCTTCTTTGGTTGCCCTGCACAGGAGAACGGAGCTGGAAAGCAGGCTAGTGGGGTGGGGAGGGAATGGAGATTTTACAGTATCCTTCCCCTGCCACCCCCACCAAGCAATGCCCACAGAACTGGTAGTAAAAAAAAATCGAATCCCACCAGTGCTTTGAACGCTCACTGAATGAACTGCTGTAAGTCAAGGGCTACTACCTGTAGTATCTCTGCTTTTCTCAGCATTGGAGTCCCGTGGGATTAAAAATAAGTTTTTGAATGGCCTCTCTGCCTCCGACTGTACGTGTGAGTTTTATGCCAGTTTTACAAGCAGCTGGAGGATGCAGGCAGATTGCTGGACTTTGAGCGATCTTCAAAGATTGTAAACAAGCTCATTCAAGAAGCTCCTGGCCATGTCAGCCTTTTGCACAAACGATACAAAGCTCACTTTGGTTGTGAACTGATCCCACTTGGTTGCAAGCGGAAACAGAGAGAGGAATGGGTGCCCCTTTGTGCTGATGTCTTAGATAAACAACGGGCTGAGGGTGCAGGGGAAGAATAGGAAGCAACGTGCAAGTCATGGTTATTAAATATATATTTCTAGGTTGGCCTTTATTTTCGACTCATTGAAGTGTGCAGAGAAGAGCAACAAAGATGACTAGGGGGCTGGAGGCTAAAACATGATGAACGGTTGCAGAAACTGTGTATGCACGGTTTAATAAAAAGAAGAACTACCTTCTTTTCATTAAACTAGACACCTCCTGATATTGAAGGAGGCTTCTGGACACAGAAGAGAGGGTCAACCTATTCTCTAAAGCAGTGGTCACCAACCAGTGGGCCGGGGACCGCTGGTGGTCTGTGAGAAAATTTTGGTGGTCCGCAGAGAAATGTCACCCCCAAAGCAATTAATCCAGGCTGCATGGGAAGAAATGTCACCCCCAAAGCAATTAATCCAGGCTGTATGGGAACACAAGGCTGCACCACCCACATGGGCCATGGGAACACAAGACTTGCATCGCTTGCGTTGCGAACAAGATGAGGTAGTAAGGAGAGGAGGGAAAGGGCGGAGGCGGGAACTTGCCTCACTCACCCCACGCACCTCGCCTGGCCACCGGGCTGCTTCTTTCTGCTTCTTTCTTCTTCTGCTTTAAGCCGCACGTAAGGAAAGCAGCAAAAGTCTTTCTTTCTCTCCCCCAAACTCTGCCAGAAGTCAGTCTTTGGGACCCTGAAAGGCCTCCTGCTCTAAGAGGCTACACCGGCATGACAAGTCTCACAAAGACTCGTTTCTGGTGGAGTTTGGGAGAGAGAAAGAAAGACTTCTGCTGCTTTCCTTGCATGAAACCAAAAGTCTCTCTCTCTCTTTCTCCCAAACCGAGAATGGAGCTGGAAACAGTATCCTGCAATCCCAAATAAATAATCGATCATTAGGAAAACAGGGTGGGGAATTTTCCTGCAGACTTTTTGGGGGATTTTCCCAGGGTCTCTCTGGTCCACAGGATTTAAAATTATGAGTTTGGTGGTCCCTGAGGTCCAAAAGGTTGGCGACCCCTGCTGTAAAGCACCAGAGGGCAGGGCAAAGAGTCATGGGTGGAAGATCATTAAAGAGAGATCCAGGAGAAATTTCCTGACAGCTAGAACAATTAATCAGTGGAACAATTTGTCTCCAGAAATTGTGGGTGTTCCATCACTGGAGGTTTTTAACAAGAGATTGAACAACCATTGGCCTAAAATGGCATAGGGTCTCCTGCTTGAGCGGGGCATTGGACTCAAAGACTTCCAAGGTCCCTTCCAACCTCTCATTCTGTTGACACCTCAAAGAGCCAGATTCATATATTTGCAGTGGGCACTCAGATAGTCCACATGTTGGCTAATTCACTGCAACCCAGAGGTGGTATTCAGCAGGTTTTGACAGGTTCTGGAGAACCGGTAGAAGAAATTTTGAGTAGTTCGGAGAACCAGCAAATCCCACCTCTGACTGGCCCCGCCCTCATCTATTCTCTGCCTCCCAAGTCCTAGCTGATTGGCTGGGTCTTCTTTGGTTGCCCAGCACAGGAGAATGGAGCTGGAAAGCAGGTTAGTGGGGTGTCTTAAGCAGGTTACAGCTGTCTTAAGTCCCTGCCAGTTTCCAAGGGCCTGACTTTTGATCACGTGACCATGGAGATGCTGCAAGTCACTTTTTTTTTCAGTGACGTCGTAACTTCAAACGGTCGCTCAATGAACGCTGTAAGTAGAGAACTACCTGTACTCATCATATGAACCAGCCCCCAACTTTTTGGGCAGCGGGGACGGGTTCCGTGGAGAGGGGTTTTTCCGTGGACAAGAGGGGATGTGGTTTCATGTGCTGCCTGCATCCCACAGATGGGGCTTCCTGTTACGTCTGGGAGGATGGTTCAAGAATGGAGACAGGACCCAGATAACAACAACAACTCTTTATTAGTGACTTCAGATCTGAGCGAACTATCCCAGCCGCAGCAGCCCCTTATATAGGGCTGGCTGCGGCTAGGCAGCCAATGAAGGCGATTTGACTTTGCCGCTCTTGGCAGGGCCAATCGCGGCAGCCCATTTACTGGCCAATCGCATCAGTCTATGTTGACCAATCATGATCGGCTATTCGTGGGCCAATCAGAGTTGCAGGCTTTCGAGCCTGCTAGTCCGGAACACTTCCCTTGTTTACGTGGCCCAGTTTCTGGCATGCCACAGACCATTGCCGGTCCACGGACCCGGGATTTGGCAATCCCCAATGTAAACATTACATTCGGCAACTCTTTGTGAGAAAAAGCTGCACCATAAAAATAACTGCTTCTCTTATCATAAAAAAACAGGCCGAGTCATAAAAATAAGCAAAAGATGCGGGGGTCATAAAATCTTACAGCTGCAAGAGGAAGGTTTCGCTATCGGGTCCACACCCTTGCTTGGTGCAGGAACAAGTCACCTCCTCTGCCATGTGTGAAGAAATATCCATCTGGTTCAATTCCAAGCTGGGAGTAAGGCGTGGGAGACAAAATGGAGCCTGGAGGCTGATTGGAAAGAGGGCCCATTTATTGATGAAGCAGAACCACCAAGCAGATTCTGGTGCAGCTGACTACAGGGAGTTTTTATACCTTCTCTTGGGCTCTGCACTTGAGCTTCCTGTTCCTGTGTAAGAACATGTATTTTATTGTTGTCAGACTCCCGTGGGGTCATGTAGGGGTCATAACTGGCTTTATAGGCGAAGTACAAATCCTAGGTGTTTGTCTGAGCTAAGTTTGGTTGAAGATTCTGAGGGTGATGCAATCCTGACTGAAATGCCCTCAGATTGTACAACGTAGTGAGTTCTGTGTCTTCTGCTAAATGGTAGTGGGCTAATCCTATTATGTCCTGAAGGGTCATGTCCTGTTCTTCTTAAACTCATCACCCTGGAGCTGAAGGCCTTTTGTTTTGTAGATAGGCTGACCCAGTCCTTCTTAATAGGCACAAACACAAAGTATCTGCTGGAAGGAGGGAGGTTGAGTTTGCTTCCTGCCTTTTTAAGAACACGTTTCTCTGCTTCTTATTTGGGAAAATATAATATTCTGCCTTTTTAACATTTCTCAACATATTTCATCCTTCTAGGAGAGGAGTGGGTGCTAACTTTTGTTCCATCTTAATGATAAATTTGAATAAATGGTTAAAAACATTGGACGTGGTGTGATTGTCTTGACAATCTTGATTGTCATACATATTATGGCATAAGGTACATGTTTTATATATATTTATACAATATATTCTATTTCTGTTCATCCGTTCTGCCAACCTTCCCATCTTTTGATTCTAGATTCTTCCTTTTTTCCCACCATTGATAAAATGTATCCCATACTTTGTAGTATTCTGTTTCGTCTATGTCTTTTATTTCCAAAGTTAATTTATCCATCTCAGTGCAAGTCCAAGTCTTTTTTAATACGTTATCTTCATCGGGAATTTCTTTATCTTTCCACTTTTGAGCAAAAGCTAATCTTACTGCGGTGATCATGTGTATTATTAAGTATTATCTCTTTTTTGTATTTCTCTGTTATGATTATAAGTAAGAAAAATTCCGGTTTGTATTCCACTTTTTGCCCTGTCATCTCCTCAAGTCACCCCTGAGTTCTATGCCAAAACTCTTAGGTTTTTCTGCATTTCCACCATACATGATAACATGATCCATATTCTTGGGTACATTTCCAGCAGATGGGTGACATATTTTGGTACATTTGGGCCAGTGGTGGGATTCAAAAAATTTTTTTAGTACCGGTTCTGTGGGCGTGGCTTGGTGGGCATGGCTTGGTGGACATGGCAGGGGAAGGTTACTGCAAAATCCCTATTCCCTCCCCATCCCACTAACCTGCTTTCCAGCTCCGTTCTCCTATGCAGGGCAACAAAAGGAGACCCAGCCGAGCAGCTGGAACTCAGGAGGCGGAGAATAGGTGGGGGCGGAGCCAGTCAGAGGTGGTATTTCCTGGTTCTCCAAACTGCTCAAAATTTCTGCTACTGGTTCTCCAGAACTGGTCAGAACCTGCTAAATACTGCCTCTGATTTGGGCCAATTTTGCTAACAGCCAGTTAGATTCCCCCGCCCCCCCCGCCCCCCGGGGACCAGGAATGGGAAAACAGGAAAACTAAATTGTGGATCATCCTTGAGAAATATCTTCAATGCATATAGATAGACAAAGTCTTCAGAAACAGACTAATGCAAACGAGATAGTTGCCATATGTTGCAGCCAAACAGCAGTATAAGCCCCTCACTTAGATCACTTGAAAGCGTGTTGTTGCCCCGTTAAATCCAGACCGATCTATTGCCAAGCCAAGACTGTTTTGCTTCCTGACTTAACTCAGTCCTCTCAAAAACGACCAGTGCCAAAAGGCTTTGTGCAGACAGGTGGGAAACGGGGAACCCTACATAAACTGGGATGTTGTTGATCTATGGAGGGGAGGGAGGGAAACCAGAACCGCTTTCCAAATAAAATTAGTCCTTTGGTTCTGGAAATTGCTGCTTCCAGAAACTAAAGCAAGAGGGTGAGATTATGGAAGGTGCTAGAAAAGACAACATTTGATCCACATTAAAAATGAAATTCTGTTGCCTGCTCTGAGAGAGAGGGAGAGAGAGAGAGAGAGAGGGAGAGAGAGAGAGAATGTATGTATGTATGTATGTATGTATGTATCTATATCTAACTACTAGCTCTGTATCCGTGCTTCGCTATGAAACTAAGTGGTTGGGCTTTCTTTTGGGGGAGGAAAATAAGGAGAAAAAAATTCTGCCTCTGCCTACCAGCATCAACTGATATTCCATCTGGCTAGCATTCTGTCCGTGTGTGAGAGTTGAGGGCTGTTTGGAAACTGAAACAGTTTTTGTTGTGTGAGCAAGGAGACAGCAAGGAGCCTGGGCGTGGCTTAGCTCAACTGTTCTGTACTAAAGCTGCTTGGTGGTGGGAAAGTGAAAGTGAAACTCCTCCTCTGTTTGTGTTTTGCAGGTGGGGAGGGGGAGTAGAACTCCTTAGTATCAGAGTGTGTTAATAATAATAATAATAATAATATACAAAATACTTATGCTCTGATGGTCATTTCGAAAAATCCTTTTTTAGTGAGCCAAGAGGAACATACATGCCAAATTTAAACTTTGTAGGCTTTACGGTTGATGCTATATGGAACAATATGACTGAATCTAGATGCATTATAATCTACTGTGCATTATTACTTTGGCACTCACTTATATCGGAGTACAAAATCCAACTCTGCGTATGTTGGAGGACTGAGATAGTTCATGTATTAATATTAAATGGATCTCTTTTTCCTTTTTAAATTTTAGTTTACTTGTATTGCAATTACATGTCTTGCCGTGTGTGTTTTCCTTCTCCTGTATTGGCAATATCATCACTATTGAGTTGCTTTTAATTTTTGTTTGTCCATTTCACTTATTAAAAAAGAGACAGAAATCCCATCCTTTTGGAAACTAATATCCAATTTATTTAAAAAGTCCAGAAACCAGGGTTTTTTTTTAAAAAGGCGGAGTGGGAACTGGAGAAAGCTGCCATCATTAGAGAGACACGTTTTGTTCAGTTTAGCAAAATTCCAAAAAGACACCAATCTGTGTGTATCATCCCAAATGAAAAAAAGGTATATTTTTTTGCTTAAAAGAATATGACCAGATTCTGGGTGTGACATAGTTGATTCTTTTTGTTTGTTTAGTCTATTGCACCTTGTGTAATTTTCTCATGTGACTTATCATTAGTAAATAATGCTGATCTAATAAGCATAGCCAGTCCTATTATAAATTTAATTATGCAGTAGTATATGCATTCTTTTGAAGGTGTGAGCGTTAACATTCCAACAATCTTTTTTGCTTTGTGTGGACAGACAAAAGGTGTTGTTGATTTCCCTCCCAATCCTTCTAGTTGACTTTGACCCTAAGTAACAATAATTCTTCCTCTCCTCCTCCTCCTCCTCTTCTCTCCTCCTCCTTCCTCTTCCTCTCTTCCTCCTCCTCCTCTTCTCCTTCTACTTCTCCCCTCTTCTTCTTCTTCCTCCCCCTCCTTCTTTCTCTTCCTCTCATTCTCCCTCTTCTCCCACTTCTTCTTCCTCCTCCTCCTCTTCTCTCCTTCCTCTTCCTCTCATTTTCCTCCTCCTCCTCTTCTCCTTCTCCTTCTCCCCCTCTTCTTCTTCTTCCTCCTCCTCCTCCTCTTCTCTCCTCCTCCTTCCTCCTCCTCTCATTTTCCTCCTCCTCCTCTTCTCCTTCTCCTTCTTCTCCCCCACTCCTCTTCTCCTTCTCCCCCTCTTCTTCTTCCTCCTCCTCCTCTTCTCTTCTCCTTCCTCCTCCTCATTCTCCTCC
>NW_020769399.1:2590823-2614162 GCF_900518735.1 Pseudonaja textilis
GTGTATTTATTTACTTATTCAGCGTACGTGCTGCCCATTTCTCCCTGAGGTAACTCTAGGAGTCTTGATATTTATACATCTATGTAATTATATTATAATTAGTATATTTAATAGGCACTGATGATGTTATCTAGTTGGGTAATGAAATGACTGCAAAAAAAAAAAAAAACCAAGCTGAGAGAGCACCAAGGACCCCTCATTTCAACCTTGACTTACAAACATTCTCCTTTATTGATGTCTAATATATTGTATTTATACAGATTCAGTTTTTTATATTTAAATATAAATTTGTATAATTTATATATACCCTATAATAGTCCTCTGTCTGTCTGTCTCTGTCTCTTTCTCTCTCTGTGTGTGTGTGTGTGTCTGTCTGTCTCTCTCTCTGTCTCTCTCTCTCTCTCTCTGTGTCTGTCTGTCTGTCTGTTTCTGTGTCTTGACTGTGTGCCTACCCATCATTGTGGTAATTGACCCCTGATTTCTGGGGTGAGCTTCTGCTAATAGCAGGGTTTCACCCAAAGGGTTAAAAGCCTGGGGGAGAAAGGCTATGGTTATATTTAAATGTTTTGGAATTACTATTCCAGAGGTTCACAACCCCCGGGCAGCAGCCCACTAAGGGGCCATGGCCTATTTGGAACTGCATGCCAATCCACCACTCGTGCAAGTGGAGTTATGCACACATCGGCCTGCCACGTACGCGGCCTGGTTCCCCTTCCCCCCCCAGCCGGGCCACCAAGCCGCAAAGGTTGGGGACCACTGGTTGTTTCACTGTTGACTAAAAAACAGAGTGAATATTGGCTCCTAGGTAAAGGATGCTTGGCACAAGCTAAAAATGTACAGATAGTCCTCAACTTACAACTGTTTGTTTAGTGACCTTTCAGAGTTTGTTTAGAGACCTTTAGAAGTTTGTTTAGAGATTTTTCGAGGTTTGTTTAGAGATCTTTTCAAGGCATTGGAAAAAAGTGACTTATGATCATTTTTCACACACTTACGACTATTGCAGCCTCCCCCTGGTCATACGATCAAAATTCAGATGCAACTGGTGTGTGTTTATGGCAGTTGTGATGTCCGGGGGTCATGTGCTTGTCAGGATTCTGACACTTCACCCCATTTAAATCATGAGTTTCTAGCCAAACTCCAAAAAGATTTATTGGGAGTTAAAAGATGTGGCACTGCCTGGGTGTAGCCGACTCTGAGACACATCATTCATTGTCACCCTTGACCCAGGTTTCCCCACCCACCCATCCACCCCCAGGCGTATCATAATTCATATTCTCCAATGGGACACATCCATAGCCAGGAGTCATCAATCATGCCCTCCAGTTAGAAACCTGAGTCACTTAGAACCTATCTTGGAAAACATTTATGGAATGCAAGCTGCCCACTATTCCACCTCCCTTTCTGTTGGCAACTCTAAAAAGACCATATGACCATTTTATGAGTTGACACCAACACTGGAAGTTTTTAAGAAGAGATTGGATAACCATTTGTCTGAAGGGGTGTAGGGTTTCCTGCCTAAGAAGCGGGTTGGACTAGAAGACCTCCAAGGTCCCTTCCAACTCTGTTATTCTATTCTATTCTATTCCTTGTCTTGTCTTGTCTTATCTTCCCTCCCATATCTTCTCTTCTCTTCTCTTCTATATGAACTGCTCTAAGTCGAGGACTGCCTGTGGTCCGTTGGCAATCTGTTTTAAGCAGCACCACAAAACAGTAAAATTCCATATATTACCATACTATAAGTTAAAATTTAGTAGCAATCAATTTTGGAATTAAAAGCCTGGAACTGCAGCCTGATCTTTTACAGATATAAATAATCAAGGTCAACTGCTAACGTTCTCCCTGCAGGAAAGAGATTGTCACACAACTGTCTGTTGTGGCACAAAAATATTCTGGAATGGTAGCCTGAAGAAAGGAAATTTTACCATCTGTTGCCCGCTTTTCTTAAGAGTTTCCCTGCTGTTGATGCTTGAAGAAAATAAAAATTAAAGCAAATCCTTCTATTTCCTAACTAAGGTGCACATCTGATCTGACAGATGTTTTCCAGATTTGTACGATATCTGTGCAATCTACAAGTAATCCTTGACTTACAACCATTCATTTAGTGACTGGTCAGAGTTAGAGAGGCACTGAAAATGTGACTTACCACCATTAGTTCTCGACAGTTCATTTAATGTTCAAAGTTACAACAGCACTGAAAAAAAAGTGACTTACGATCATTTTTCACATTAAAACCATTGCAGCATCCTCATGGTCCGTGATAAGAATTCAGACCCTTGGCAACTGACTCCTACTTATGACGGCTGCAATGTCCCGGACTGAGTTGATCCCCTTTTGTGACCTTCTGACAAGCAAAGTCAATGGGAAAGCCAGATTCACTTAACAACCGTGTTACTAATTTAACAACTGCAGTGATTCACTGAATAACTGGCAAGAAAGATTGTGAAAGTGGGGCAAAACTTCCTTAAGCAATGTCTCGCTTAGAAATGTTGGGCTCAATTGTAGTTATAAATGGAAGACTACCTGTATTTGTAAGAACTTTGCAATCAAGAGTTGAATATTAATCCAATTCTTGGTCAAGTGCCTTACGGAATATTGTATTTATTATTTTCAATGTCTTAACGGTTAGATAGTGTCAGAGACAAACTAAATGAAACCAATGAAACTAAATCTATAAAATATTATTATTTATGTGTATTAGATATCGTAGAGCAGGGGTCTCCAACCTTGGCAACTTTAAGACTTGTGGACTTCAACTCCCAGAATTCTGGGAGTTGAAGTCAACTGGTCTTAAGGCTTTGCTGGCTGGGGAATTCTGGGAGTTGAAGTTGACTGGTCTTAAAGCTTTGCTGGCTGGGGAATTCTGGGAGTTGAAGTTGACTGGTCTTAAAGCTTTGCTGGCTGGGGAATTCTGGGAGTTGAAGTTGACTGGTCTTAAAGCTTTGCTGGCTGAGGAATTCTGGGAGTTGAAGTCAACTGGTCTTAAAGCTTTGCTGGCTGAGGAATTCTGGGAGTTGAAATCCACAAGTCTTAAAGTTGCCAAGGTTGGATACCCCGTCATAGAGTAGTGTTTCTCAAGCTTGACAACTTGAAGATGGGTGAAACTCTCAGAATGGTTGGGGAATTCTGGGAGTTGAAGCCCACCATCTTTGAATTGTCACTGTTAAGAAACTGCCCCAGAGAAAGTTTTAAAAGGGTTGCCAGACTAGAATTGTAATATGGGGTATACAATTAGATCTTGCGGGATTGTCCCTTTCTTGTCCCATTTGAGGTATAATAGTACATTTTTAATGTAGTGTGAAGATGTGAATCAATTTTAACGATACAGGAAGAATTTAGATTTTATCAGTATATAGAGAATTATTTATTGAGCACTGGGCACAGCAAAGTAGATTATTCTTCAATGCTCTAAAGCCGTGATGGCGAACCTGTGGCATGTGTGCCACAGGTGGCATGCAGAGCCATTTGTGGGCACACAAGCCCCAGTCAAAGTTACCTGCACTGTGCATGTGCATACCTCCCAGCTGATTTTTGGCCCGTTTGAGGCTGTTTGTGCCCTTGGAAGCTCGAGAGAAGCCTCTGCAGCCTCAGGAGGCCGAAAAACAGGCCTTCCAGAAATACCAGAAGTGCCAAAACAGGCTCATTTTTCAGCCTCCCAAGACTGCAGAGGCTTCCCTCGAGCCCCCAGGAGGGTGAAAATGGGCTCAAACGGGCCGGAAATCAGCTGGGAGGCGCGCACATGTGCAGTGCAGGTAAGGAGGCAGGGGTGTTGCACACAGATGCACGGGGGAGCACATTGCATTGTGGGTGCCAGTGCGTGTGCACTATCGCACACACACGCACTTTCGGCACACCACAGCAAAAAGTTTCAGCATCACTGCTCTAAAGACACGAGCACAGAGAGTTGGTGTGTGTTTCTAGTGATGAACTTATCTATTGATGTAACAAGGAAGCTGATCAATAGTACTTTGCAGAGGTCAATATTTAATGAAGCCTTTAAAAATTGGGCCGAAATTATCTTCTCTGTAGATAATATAAATACATGTTTTGATGTTTCCTTGTTTCCAGTTGTTTTTGTGACTTTGTGTGCGTGTCAGCATGCCTTCAAGGCAGTGTCGACTCCTGGAAACTGCCTGGACAAGTCCCTGCAGATTTCTTGGCAAGGTTTCGGAAGGGGGTTTGCCATTGCCTCGTTTCGAGAGAGCGACTGGCCGATGGTCACCCCGGTGTTCTGACCCAGCTCCCCAAACACGACAGACCCTCTGTATTTAAATCAATTATTTTTTTATTAGCAGCCCCAGCAAAAAGTTTCTCTCTCACCTTAGGCTAACAAGTCTGTCCAGCGGGGAGAATAGTTACCTGCCACACCTATTCATCTCAGCCCCCTGCCTTTTATCCCCAGAGCTAGGGTGGGGCTATGCTAACAGTGGTGGCTCTTCCGTCCCAAGAATCGGCCCATGGATTTCCACTGGGTTAGGGGCACCTGTGGTGGCCGGAGTACTCTGCTAGTAAAAAGAGGCTCCCCAGCTTCCTTTTTGGCTGCAATGGCCTCCTGTCAACCCTCTGCAGGTGGCCTAGTGGGCCAGATCTAAGCAGCCCGCAGGCCTTGAGTTTGACACCCCTGGCCTAGTGGTGTTCCATCCAAACACCATTCTGCCTTTATCCAGAAGCCAGGCAAAAAGGCTTCCTTCAGCTGAGATGAAGAAGTAAACTACTGTTTTGACCTAGGCGGCCCAAGATCGTGAAGCAGACTCCTCGTCCTGGTAAAAACCCTTTTATTTAGGTTACAGTGAATTCCTCTCCAGCAAAGTCCCAGCAAACAGTCTTTCATGAGATTTCACAACTAGAGACCTTTATCAGGCTTGGAGAGTTGCCAGGCCGATATTTTCCAAACGCCACGCTGTAGCAGAAATTACTTGGCAAGAAGTCAGGAACAGATCTTCACCCTAATGAATTGAACTAATTGTCTCCTGCAAACACCACTCCCCTTTCGCTCCTCTTTATTCCCTATGGGAGGGACCATTCATCGTCCACCTGAGCCTTTACTCCCGAGTTGACCCTTGTTCCTTAACTGTTCCCTTCTCCTAGCAGCTCTGCACATGCGCACATCAGGAACAGGCTCCAGCTATTCTTTTTCCCCACTGATATCCAACTCTGAAGGCAGCTGATAACTGTCGGATGAGCCTGGCCCCATCTCTGCCTCCAACGCAGACCACTTGTCAGAGTTTTTCCCAGACTCCAGGACTGGCCTATGTTCCTCCCCAACCTCCAAACTGTCCGAGTCTGCCACCAACTCTGCTGGCCGCTGGCAGGCCACAACAACTACATTTTAACATGTTGTCACCCAACCAGTCTGCTATATTTCCAGTTCAATGTGTTGGGCAACCCCAAGAAATTAGTATTAATCCAGAGTTGTGTTATTAAGTTCAGTCACTCTTTTACAACTCTTTTGTCCAGCTCTGTGAGCATCTTGGCTTTCTGAAGGCTGAATTCGAAGCCATTATAATAAAGACTGATTATGGGGAATTCTTAAAATTATTATTAATGGGAGAGGAACTCTCTCCTTTCTGAACTTCATCATGTTAATTTGCCTTTGCCCTTTCCACGCAATCCAATTAGTATTTCTCCGGTCGTAATTTTTAAAGTAGATTCAAATCCAGAGAGCGTGTGTTTTTCAGAACCTTTTATCTCTCAAATTATATCGAATGCATTATCTGAGCACACTCAATGTATAGGAAGGTCGTGATTAGTGTGAGTTCAACTAATGCCATAGTCAGTTGAGTGCAAATTGTAAATTGATACTAGGTCGCACTTAGTGCTATTCATAATTCATTTAACACATTGCAAATGTGCATACAATTAGGGGTAGTGCATGCATAGTAGCAATTGGAGTTCTAGATGCTGCTAATATTTGTGCATGCAACATAAGGCCCGTTTAGTCCAAAGGTAAAGTCTACAGGTTAGAAACCAGGAGATGGTGAGTTCTAGTCCTGCCTTATGCGTGAAAGTCAGCTGGGTGACTAATGGGCCAATCTTTCTCAGTCCAGTTTATTTTACAGGGTTGCTATTGTGGAAAAAAGGGAGGAATATTAGATACGTCTACCACTTTGAGTTATTCATAAAAATAATAAAGGCAGGATAAAATATCAAATAAATAAATAGGGAAAAGGAAGATTCCATGAGGAAAAAAACCAATACAAGCTTAATGCTGTGTTACCAATGAAGGAGAATATTCGTAGCTCAGGGTTGAAATGAAGGGTACTTGGTTCTCTCTGAGCTTACTTGTTTCCTTGCAGATGTTTCATTACCCTAACTAGCACTGATGATGTTACCTAGTTAGGTAACCAAACGTCTGCAAGAACACAATCAAGCTCAAAGAGCACCGAGGACCCGTTAATGCCGTGCCTTTATTCACAATAAATTGAAATTATAAGCATGTTCCTTTTTATCCTTTACTGTATTGCTTCAATAATATTCATGTAAAAACTTAGGTATGTTGCTAATTTCTGTTGAACTGGAACCGATTCCCACATTTTCCACAGAAATATCATTTCAAAAAAATGTGAATTTAAATATCGCTTTATGGGTTCCATCAACTACGCAAATTGAGACCTACACCTGTATTGCTTGTGAGCGTATCTTTCCTGACCTCCTCACAGAATGTGGTGTCAGCAAAACCATGGTGAGCTAACTATTGTTTTTGCACCAGGTTTTTTTATAATTATAGGATTGGCTGGAAAATGAGTTGGTTTTCCCCTCTGCAGATGTCATTTTCATGTTTATTCATGCATGGGATTCAGTCAGCTCAAGTTGACCTGCTCTACAGTTTCTGAGCTCTTTTAGAAAAAGTAAGAATGCGTATTTTTGTAGATCGAAGTCAGGTTCTTACAGTCTTGCAGTATATGAATATCTTCAAGGTATATCATAGTTTATAGGTAGTCTGACTTATGACACTAATGGAGCCCAGAACTTTGGCTGTTGCGGTTAGAAGTCAAGGCACCACATGATGGACTCAGTTTTACCACAGTTTTTACGATCGTCGTGAAGCAAGTCACGATTGTGAAGTCGATCCTGTGATC
The DNA here is from genome assembly GCF_900518735.1 of Pseudonaja textilis. Next base: position 2,597,900 of record NW_020769399.1, read on the forward strand.
ATTAAGCAAACCACGTGGCTGTTAAACTAATCCATTTTTCTAAATGGGCTTTTTTTTGCGGGGGGGGGGCTAGAAACCAATGCTCTGAACCACAAAATGGGCTGCAAATAAATTTAGTGAATGAATAAGTAAATAAATAAAATATAAATGAAAAATGTCACAAAATGTGGTCACGTGACTGCGGGATGCTACAACTGGTTGTAATTGCAAGTCGGGTGCCAAGCACACAAAATGCAATTACATGACCGGGGGGAGAGTAATAGTTTTAACTTAGAGGACAGGCCATAATTAGATTTTTAAGTCCATTGTCAGTTGAAAGATCACCTCTATATTGCTAGTACCTAAGTTCCAGTTGAAATATTATGCATTTATTTATGTTAAGACTTGAACTTTTTAAAATAGACTTGGCTGTCAAATCAAGAGCGTGCAAAAGGACTGAGGGCTTTTGGATCATACAGTCTCTGCCTTTTGGGTCTTTGGTATTTTCCTTGGGAACAACCAGCCACTATACTGGGAATGGCGTGGGATGCGAGGAATGACATGTGCTGGAACATACTGGTAATGACTGGAATGCATAAATTGCTAATTACAAAGAAAGTGAGAAGTGCTGAAAGAAAAAGAGACCAAATTGCTCAGGTGAATGGTGAGATAGGAATGAGTTGTTCCTATATAAAACCGGGGGATGGGGATGATGGCTCAGTGGTTAAAGATGCTGTGATTATCAGTTGGAGGGCTGATAGCCTGGGTTTGAGACCCGAGCACAGTGCGATGGCGTGAGTTCCCATTCCTTGCTCCAGCTCCTGCCCATCCAGCGTTTCGAAAGCATGCAAATGCGAGTAGATAAATAGGTACTTCTGTGGGAAAGTAACAGCGTTCTGTGCCCCTTTGACGTATATCCATGCTGCTTACGTGACTGTAGAAATTGACTTTGGATAACGCTGGCTTGCTCATCCAAGAAATGGAGATGAGTACCATGCCGTAGAGTCAGACACAATTAACATGGAATCCTTTACCTTTATATATAACCATCCAGAGTTGCTGGGAGTTGGGCAGTGTAGATTAAATAAATTATTATTATGGTTGGTGGATGTTTAGACTGGATTTGGCATTGTTATCCATCCATCTTCCCAAAGACTGAACATAGGCAGGTGTTGATAGAAATAGCACTTACATTTATGTACCACTTCATAGTGCTTTACAGCACTCTCTAAGCAATTTGCCCCTAACAATCTAGGTCCTTATTTTACCCACCTCGGAAGGCTGGAAGGCTGAGTCATCCTTGAGCCAGTCAGGATCGAACTGCTGGCAGTCAGCTGAATTAGCCTGCAATACTACATTCTAACCACTGCGCCACCACGGCTCATCTGATGTTTGATGGTGTTAAAGGTAACATCTCAAGATGTAAACTGTTCCAAGCAAACCTGACTTTTGTAATTGACTGTTGGAGAGGGTGTTAGTGCCGCTGGCTTTCAAGCTCCAGATGTTTTGGGATGGCCCCCGAGACACCTATTACTATTGGTGCAGTATTATTAAAAGTAGTCCTTTACAACAGTGTCAGCATTCCAGCAACCCTCCATTCCGCCCAATAACTCCGAGACAGACATCTTGTCACAGGTTCCTTTTATTTTGGATAGTAATTGGCATAACTCTGGAATCCTGAATCTGAAAGTTCCAGGCTTCCTTACAATAAATAAAAACTGCAAAATCCATCCCCTGCACCCATCATCTCATCACATGGCCCAATCACCATCCGTTCCAAGTTAAGACTTCCTCTCACTTATGTGCAAAACCACCTGACCTTGAATCAGAAAAAGAATGTTATTGTGTCTAACTAGATCTACTCCAATCAATTCCCCCCTCCCACTTTCCCAGGCTCGGATGTGGCAGTGTGGGAGCATCTGATCTCAATATGGCTTCCAAAGCTGACAAACAGTTCACTTAGTGACCTTGCGGAATTACAGTGGCACTGAAACATATGAGCTATGACCGATTTTCACACTTAAGGACCACTGCAGCATCCCGATGGTCACATGATCAAAATTCGGATGCTTGGCAGCGGGCCCGTATTTATGACCATTGCTGTGTCCCTGGGGTCACGTGATCCCCTTTTGCGACCTTCGGACAAGCAAAGCCCATGGGGAAGCCAGATTCACTTAACAACTTCAACGGTTCCTTTAACATCTATGCCGAGACAGGTTGTAAGGTGGAGAAAAAGTCCACAACGGTTTCAATTAGCGACGGAAATTTGGGGTTTAATTGTGGCCATAAGTCAAGGACTACCTGTACTATTATATTCATTCTGATGAAGAGTTGAAGTAATCCATAGTAAAGAAGGTTCGATTGATTATGTGTCATCGAGGGATTGTTGACTCAGTGGCCACATAGGCAGATGTTCTCCAGGTGGCCTATCACTGGTCTTGCCATTCTTCCAACTGTACATTCATCTTCGCTTTCGCCGAGTCCATCCCTCTTTTGGCTCTTCCCTTCTATATTTCCCAGCATTGGAGCCCAAATATAAATTATTTCAAGTCATTGATGCAGAAACAGGAGCCCTTGTGAGGGCTGTGAGAAATCTGATACTGAGATTACATCTAGAGGCCCATATGAGTTTTCTCAAGGTACTTTATTATAATCATTTTTCATCTTTAGCCCTTCTCTTCCAGTATGACCGCAACTTTATAGAGAGAGGTAGGTAGATATTTTATAGATATAGAAGTATTCCCAGCATACAGATGTAGGTGGGCATAATAACCTATTGAACAAAATACTATCTCAATAAAAGATGTGCAAATGCAATGCATATATATTAAGCCATTACTCCTGGGGAACTCAATCCTTCTGCTTCAGATTAGATTGTTGATATGTACTCTACGTAGACAGGGCGTGATGGCTCAGCAGTTAAAGATGCTGAGCTTGTCAGCTGAAGGGCTGTGACAGCAGGGGTTCGAAACCCGAGCGCTGCAGGATGGGGTGAGCTCCTATTCCTTGCTCCAGCTCCTGCCCAATTAGCAATTCGAAAGCATTCAAATGCAAGTAGATTAATAGGTACCACTTTGGTGGGAAGGTAACAGCATTCCATACACTCTTTGGCGTGTAACCATGCTGGCCACATGACCATGGAAATTGTCTTTGGACAGCGCTGGCTTCCTCAGCCAAGAAATTGAAAGGAGTGCTATGCCCTAGAACAGGGGTGTCAAACACAAGGCCCATGGACCAGATCCGACCTGTGGGGTGCTTAAAACTGGCCCACGGGGCTGGCCTGGAAATAGCAAAGGACCAGCCCGCAGTGCCTCTGGCAACCGAAACGGAACCTGGGAGGCCCCGGTGCCCCATTTTTGGCCTGGACTGTCTCCTGCAGTACTCTGCCAGCCAAACCCCCCACGCCCCATTTTGGCCAGCAAGGTACTGTAGGAGGCATCTGTCCCATTTCTCCCCCACCTCCCGGCTGGCCCGCGGGGAACTACAGTGCTGGTCTGGCCCTCAAAGAAACCCAGTTTGACACTGCCGTAAAATCATACACGACTAGACAGGGAAAGCTTTATCTTTCATGTATCTATGTATGTATGTATGTAGTATGTGTGTGTGTGTTTGTGTCTGTGTCTATGTACCTATGTAGTCCTTGATTTATGACAGTTGCAATATCCCTGGGCACATGATCAAAATTCAGATTCTTGGCAACTGGCTTGGCAACTTAGGACAGTTGCACTGTCCCAGGGTTACGTGATCCCCCTTTTGGGACCTTCTGACAAGCAAAATCTATGAGGAAGCCAGATTCACTTAACAACTGTGTCACTAGTTTAACCACTACAGGGATTCACTTAACAACCGTGGCCAGAAGTGCCGTAAAACGGGGCAAAATTCACTTAAGAAACATTTTACTTAGCGACAGGAATGTTGGGCTCAATCAGGTCACAAATTGAGGACTATCCATGTAGATATCCCCCCCGAGTCTTCCTACATCAAGAATAAAAATTAAACATATATGTGTGTGTGTGTGTATATCTATCTATCTATCTATCTATCTATCTATCTATCTATCTATCTATCTATCTATCTATAGTATTCGGCTTTGTTCGGGTATATTCCCACGTCATTATAGTTGTGCTTTTAAAGCTGTAGCAACGTTTCAGCAGAATCTCATCTGCCATCATCAGGTTTCTGTATGGTGCAATACAGAAGCCTGATGATGGCAGATGAGATTCTGCCGAAACTTTGCTACAACTTTAAAAGCACAACTATAATGACGTGGGAAAATACCTGAACAAAGCTGAATACCATACATATACATCCATCCATCCATACATACATACATATTTGTAGATTTTCACAGGTACAGGTATGTAGGTCTAGGTGTGTTCAGGTCTTTTCCTGTGTAAGATTAAGAGTGTCTTGGCGACGTTTTGGCGAAGTCCCTATTTTATATTTAACAGCTTGGATTACAATGCAGGACCCAGGATACCACAACAAAAGAACTCGCAAGCCCATCACACAACCCATTACCCAAGCCGTTAAAACACGAGAGGCTAATGGAAAAAAGATCACTACAAAACAAACGACCCAGGAGATTACAGCGCAAGATCCAGGATATCTCCACAACAAAACTCACAAGGCCATCACACAGCCATACCAACATCAACTCTATCAACCAATCAAGAGGCAGCAGCGCATCCAACCAGCCCAGCACACCAGCCCCCACCCCCAGTATTTATAGAGAGATGGCAGCTCTGATCACACACTGCTTGCACTGGCACGAAGCTGAAAGCACCAGCCTGAGGATGGCGAGTGGGACCTCGCCAAACGTCGCCAAGACACTCTTAATCTTACACCAAACACACCTAGACATATGTATGTATGTATGTATGTTTAAACTAATTTGGATTGCATGGACTCATTTGTGAACCTGTTACTCTGCTCGGAAATGTGACAGGAGAATTTGGGTCCCCAAGTCTGATCATTATCAGAGATAGCACTAAAAAAAAAGCCAGTGGCAAATATCTAAGCATTATTGATCCTTAGACTTATTGAATCTGCAGTAACCTTGGCCATTAATTTTCTCCCTGGTCTCCCCTGCCCAAAACCTTATGGCAGTTTTTTAAATTGGAGGAAACTAGGATTTATGGAGCACCGTTCAGCTCTTCTTGTATATTTTCCTGGGGTAATCTTTTAACAAAAACAAAAAAAAACAAAACCCACACCTGAATACATACCATTCATTTGTCTGCTTATCCTTTGTCTTACCTCCAATTCAGTCATAGCGCAGAATGAAAGACTGAAAACTGGGGCTTTTTATTCCCACCCTTCCTATTGTGGTGCCTTTTTCCTTTCTTCTTTACAACTGACATCTCTTCTTCAATGAAGAGACCAGGTGTACATATGGCTCCTTTGCCGCCTTCTAGACTTTTCCATGACTTTCGGCTGCAGAGAAGGTGGGGTGAAGAGCAGGTGCAAGTTCTCAATTTCCACAGATCATGGGACCACCTGGCTGGAGTTCAAGGCATGTATATGCCTGAGCAGGAAAGGATAACTAGGTTTTGGTTAAGCGGAGTTTGCATAAATATAGCGGAATGCAGCATGCAAAGATGCAAATGTTACTGATGGAAAAAAATATAGAAGAACAGAAGGGACCTTAGAGGTCTTCTAGCCCAACCCCCAGCCTAGGCAGGAAACCCTACACCACTGGTTATCCAACATCTTTTTAAAAACTTCCAGTGTTGGAGCATTTACAACTTCTGGAGGCAAGTTGTTCCACTGATGAATTGCTTTTACTCTCAGGAAATTTCTCCTCAGTTCTAGGTTGCTTCTCTCCTTCATTAGTTTCCACCCGTTGCTTCTTGTCCTGCCCTCAGATGCTTTGGAGAATAGCTTGACTCCCTCTTCTTTGGGGCAGCCCCTGATATATTGGAATCGGATAGGCTAGGGGTAGGGAAACTTGGCTCTTTTATCACTTATGGACTTCAACTCCCAGAATTCCTGAGTGAGCCATAAAAGGTTCCCCATCCGTGGCCTACTGGTTTTTCAGTTGTGGGGGAAATCAATTTTTGACGTGAGTGGGACTGTTTAATATATAAATGTAGGACATTCACGTCAAAAATTGATTTTCCCCACAACTGAAAAGTAGGCCAGGGATGGGGAAACCTTTTATGGCTCACTCAGGAATTCTGGGAGTTGAAGTCCATAAGTGATAAAAGAGCCAATTTCCCTACCCCTGGGATAGGCAAACCTTAGAATTGAAAAACAAGGGGGAATCAGATTATTATGAAATGTGGAATAGGTTTTATCAGTGGTTGCAAAAAAGAAGGGAAGGTTGGAACAAAAATAACCAGGATGAATAGAATTAAAAAGTAAATATTGTGTCAATGATATGAATGTTAATGGTCTAATAATATTTTTGCATGTATGGCAAATGTAACGCCAAAACGGTTGCACTGTATACTTATAGTTGTAAATAATAAAAATATATGAACAAGGAAGACTGCTATCATGTCACCCCTAGTCCTTCTTTTCATCAGACTAGACATACCCAATTCCAGCAACTGTTCTTTGTAATTCAGGGTTGAACAGTTGGGTCCTTGGTGCTCTCAAAGCTTGGCGTAGACAGCACCCCATAATCTGAAAGGTGCTTGAAGGATCAAGGGGTTATTATGGATGGAAACTTATCAAGGTTAGAACTAAGGAGAGATTTCCTCACAGTGAGAACAATAAACCAGACTTGTCTCCAGAAGTTGTGAGTGTTCCAACACTGGAGGATTTTAAGAAGCGATTGGACAACCATTTGTCTGAAATGATATAGGGCCATGATGGCAAACCTATGGCACGCGTGCCACAGGCAAACTTACCTCATTGCGCATGCTCGCGCCTCACAGCTGATTTTTGGCTGGTTTGAGGCCTTTTTTGGCCTCCCAGAGGCTTGAAAAAAGCTTCTGCAGGTTTTGCAGACTGTATAATAGGTCCATTTCATCACTTCCTATAATACTGGAAGTGACGAAATGGGCCTATTATTCGCCCTGCAAAGCCTGCAGAGGCTTTTTTCAAGCCTCTGGGAGGCCGAAAAAGGCCTCAAACTGGCCAAAAATCAGCTGTGAGGTTCAGTGCAGGTAAAGGGCATGGGGGAGGGGGTGGAGAGATTGTGTGCACGTGTGCAGGGGGCATGGGGGGGACGCGCATTGCCTTCTGGATGCTGGCATGTGAGTGCACAAGCGCCAGCGCACACACAATTTTTGGCACAGGAGCCCAAAAAGGTTGGCTACCGTTTTAGAAAAAAAAAATTCTCTAGCTTGAGCAAAGGGTTGTACTAGAAGACCTCTAAGGTCCCTTCCAGCTCTGTCATTCTATTACTTTTGTTCATAAATTTGTTTCTAGAGCTATGGGATCATAGGAGGTTGCAAGTGGCTTATACTGGTCACCTGATCCAAATTTGGAAGTTTGGCAACTGGCATGTGTTTAGGATAGTTGCAGCATCCCACAGTGATGTGATCACTTTTTGGGACCTTCTGACAAGCAAAGTCAGTGCGGAAGCCTGATTCATTTAACAACCATGTTACTCACTTAACAACTTCAGTGACAGTGTTAACTGTTGTTAACTGTTAACAACTGTGGCAAGTAAGGTCGTAAAACAGAGCAAAACTCACTTAATAACTGTCTCACTTAGCAAAAACAGTTTGTTTTACAAGTATTCTGTCCAAGGCTTCCTGAGACAATAACAATCCCACGCTTATTCCCAAAAACCCTCTTTTTATTTCAACGGCTGTGAATTATATGCATTCACAGCCTGCAATGAGTCCCAAAGAGTTGTGAATAGTCCAAGAGTAGTCAACCACAGTCTTTTCGGGATAAGGCTGATAAGCACCCACCTTTATCTCTCTTGAAATGCTGCCAATAACTAAATTGCCAATTAGCTATACAAGGCCAAATGGAGTACAAAGTCAACACAGAGCTTCAGATTTTAAATTGATCAGAATGAACAAAGTTGCTTCCTGCAAAGGCTCATCTCCCTTTACTCCTCCTTTATGCCTTATGGGAGGGGCCAATCATCTCCAAGTCACCCCTTTTGTTTTAATTGTTCTTGCCTTCTGGCAGCTCTGTGCAACCACGCATTGGGAACAGGCTCCCCCTGTTCCTCTGCCTTGCTGATGTCAGATTCTGGAGGCTCCAGAGTCAGCGCATAACTCTCAGATGGCCAGAGCCCCATCTCTGTATCGGACACAGATCCCTTGTCCGAGCCCACTCCAGAACTGGTCCATGTTCCTCCCCATCGTCCAATTCTGCTGCCAGCTCCGCAGGCCACCAGCGGACCACAAAAACAAGCACAATTGAACCCAGGCAGAAATTTGGGGCTCAGTGGTGATCGTAAATTAAATATCACTTGTTGACTTTAGATTGAATCGCTGCGAGTGGCCCTATAGGATATTGTTAAAGAGAACATCTGCAGAATGCAATTGTACAATAAATGGGGTAAAACGTGTGTGGCATGAAATTCCAGAGGCCCAGGAGGGAACCGCAGTATAAATAACAGCAAGCAGTTAGAAATTATTTCGGTAAAGAGACAAAACATTTCAAACATTGCAAAAGGGAATTGTTCCCTAGGCTGAAACTTGAAGGAGGGAAAAAAATCTCGTTCTTTTTTTGCATCTTACAAAGATGGAACAAGAGCCTGTCCTTTTTCAGGGTTTGAACACTTGTCTTCACTATGAATAGGACAATATGTCTACGGATGCCATGTGCTAGATGCGAAGTTAGGTATCCAATAATTTATTTTTAGATAAAAAAAATCTCATAGGGTCTAAGTAAAATTTAGCTCAGGTGTTCGGCAAGATGTAACTGCGATTCTGAGAAGGCATAATTAAATGTATTGATTTGCTCAATGGTTCCTTCTTTGGCAATGCAGGCAGTCCTTGACTTAAGACCAGGGTGGAGCCCAACATTTCCATTGCTACATAATATAGTTGTTAAGTGAATCCTGCTCCATTTTTTTGACCTTTTTTTTTAAACCGCCGTTGAACAAATCACTCTACTTATTAAGCGAATTCTGGGCTTATGAAGTGAATCTGGCTTCCCCTTTGCTTGTTGGAAGCCAGCTGGAAAGCTTACAATTGGGGATCACGTGATCCTTGGATCATGTGGATTTACAACATGTTGTAAATCCATGTTGATTGTTAAGCACCTGAATTTTGATCACGTGAGCATGGGAGTGCTGCCCACCTAGCAATTCGAAAGCATGCAAATGCGAGTAGATAAATAGGTACCACTTTGGTGGGAAGGTAATAGCATTCCGTGTGCCTTTGGCGTGTAGTCATGCTGACCAAATGACCCCGTTGTCTTTGGACAGCGCTGGCCCCTGTGGCTAAGAAACAGAGATGAGCACCAGATCCTAGAACTGGACATAACTGGACAGGGAAAACCTTTTATTTTATCTTTTTACAAAATGAAGTATTTGGCATTGCAGATCAAAATAGCACTATTATTCAGGCAGTTGCTAGACAAGCATTTTATTGGAATATATGTAATTTATTTTTATGGTTTATTGCATAGTCAGATGTTTAAGCTGAAGTTGGCATTTTTGTCCGCCTGTCAGGTCCTTCCCAAAGACCTGGGATAAAGAAATGTTGTTTAATAATTCTAAGAGTCTTGTCACAGGATGTAAACCGTTCCAAATAAAACTGCCTTTTGCAATTGACAGATAGAGATTTTGTCAATGGAGTTCCAAGTGGTACCCCAGTTATTTTGGGATTGCATCCAAGATCCCTGTTACTATTGGTGTTATTTTCACTTCCTTTTGTGACAGTGGTTGTATTTCTGTTTTCAGGTCTTCGTATTTTATGATTTTTCTCCAGTTCTTTCTCCTGCTGTTTCTAGGCGCTGCCGTGTCAACCTTCCCCATTGTTTCGTCTTCCCTACTGACAATTATGATTAAACAAATTTAGTTTTATTTTGCAATGTTTTTGAATATTTCAAATGCTACACATATCTCAATAATCCTTACAAGAGATTTATAAAATAAAGCAGTATGGTAGCATGCAAATAAACTATGGGAGATAATAACCGTAGGGAAGCCCATTGGGAAGAGATGGGATAATATACTACAGCTAGTCCTTGACTTAGAATGCCAATTGAGGCCAAAATTTTGGTTGCTAAGTGAGACATTTGTTAAATAAGTTTTGCCCCATTTTATAACTTTTCTTGCCACAGTTGTTAAGTGATTCACTGCAGTTGATAAGTTAGTAACACGGTTGTTAAGTGAATCTGGTTTCTCCACTGACTTTGCTTTGTCAGAAGGTCTTAAAAGGGGATCACGTGATCCCAGGGACACTGCAACCGTCATAAGTAAGAGTCAGTTGCCAAGCATGTCTGAATTTTGATCACCCGACCGTGGGGATGCGGCAAAGGTTGTAACTGTGAAAAATGGTCGTAAGTTACTTTTTCAGTGCCAGTGTAATTTTGAACGGTCACTAAACAAACTGTTGTAAGTCAAGGACTACATGTTCACTTTGAGAGCAAGACAGATTTTTTTTTTCCAAAATGTACGGCGACTTGTTCCCCATCTCTTATATCCGTGATGGCGAACCTATGGCACGCATGCCACAGGTGGCACACAGAGCCATTTGTGCCAGCACGCGAGCTGCAGGCAAATGTACCTCACTGGGCATGCGCGTGCCTCACAGCTGATTTTTCAGCTGGTTGGAGGCCTTTTTCGGCCTCCCAAAGGCTCGAGGAAGACTTCTGTTGGCTTCTCCAAGCTTTGTAGGCCGAAATATAGCCCCATTTCGTCACTCCCTGTTTTTCTGAAAATACCGGAAGTGACGAAACGGGGCTAGTTTTCAGCCTGCAGAAGCCTTCCTCAAGCCTTTGGGAGGCCGAAAAAGGCCGAAAATCAGGTGTGAGGCGCAGTGCAGGTAAGGGGGCGGTGGGGTGGGTGGGGGTGAAAATTACACGCACATGCGTAGGGGTGTGGGGGGGCACGCATTGCCTTCTGGGTGCTGGCACGCATGCACGCACACAATTTTTGGCACAGGAGCCCAAAAAGATCAGCTACCACTGTCCTATATTTTCAGGCCCATCAGAAACCATCTCAATTCAACCATTAAAAGACACAATTGCAATAAATCTACGAAATACAGTTTCAAATGATGAATTGCTGAATGGAATACAGGTTGTGAGTATTGACCATTGGGGGTGGGGGAAATCAATATAGAACTTAAGTTAATGAAAATGGAACTCAAGTACCACTTTGAAGATTGGATTTAGATTCTTCAGACCCTACATTTTCTTTGCAAAGACAGAGATGACAAATTCCCTTTAGCTCTTAACCTCTCTTGCAAATATTAAGATACCGGTTAAGGAAAATATAATAATAATTTTGGATTCCAAAATGGTTGTTCACGGAATTCTATTCTTGCTTTGGTTCTTAATAAACTTTAGGTGCTTATAAATAATTATTATGAACAGTTCAAATTTAGATTAGAAACAAAATTACAATGAAAATTAGAACTAATATTGGCATCAGTCATTCAATCCGTCTTTTTTTTTAAAAAAAAAAACCACATTTTTCTTAATTAGAGCAAAGAAGAACTAAGAACTGTATTTTTAGAACCAAAGATTTCTTAAGAGTTTTGTCTGGAAACAATATCAAAACAATGTTCAGTTCAGGCCCAATGCTCAGAGCATCTTACAGTTTCTTTTTTTTTTTTTAATACAACAAGTATTTTTCTAAACATTTTATACCGTAATATACTTCAAATCTTACAGAAAAACACTCGACTGCAGAAAAAAAATAGGGGCAGGGGGGTGGTTTGTAAGATTTTTTTTGAAAAAACTGGGTTATTTGGCCCAATGATTTGAGTTCTGCATTCCTAGGATTTCCAAGTTTACTTTTTTTTTCAAAGCGTAGATGGTAGATGCCAGAAGTTCTCTTGATGTTTTTGCTTGAAAGCATTCTTTCCATGTCTTTTAGTGCATTTCTGCTAAGCACGCAAGTTTTAATTATCCATCTCCTAATTACTCCTTGTATTGGTGTAATTACTTGTAAGCAGCCCAGGCTTGAAAAATATCCATTGTTCAACATTCCAGCCAATTTCCAAGTCAGACAGAGAACAAGAGCAAGCATTTAAATAAATGACATTTAACAATTAAAAACAGGTCTCTTTTTTCCCCCTTTCTTGCTCACCAGGAATTTCAGGAGGACTTTCTCAAGGACTAAATTAGGATCCCTCAAGTCTTTTAAGTAAACACAATAATTGTGTGTTTGAATAGAGTAAAAATTCCCCTTCCGCTAATTTCAAATTACTGTTTCGCTATTCTAAGTTAGGCTAAGTTAATTTTATGCAGAAATAGACTGATAGAAACCAACATCCAGTCCATGGAAATTTCTCTGTGTTAGAGATTATCTTTGACTTACAATAGTTCATTTAGCGACTGTTCGAAGTTACGAAGGCACTGAAAAATGTGACTTTACGACTGTTTTTCCACACTTACGACCGTTGCAGCATCCCCATGGTCATGTGTTCAAAATTCAGGAGCTTGGCAACTGTCACATATTCAAAATTTCAGGCCTTTGGCAACTGACTCATATTTATGACTGTTGCAGTGTCCGGGGTTCATGGGATCCCCTTTTGCGACCTTCCGACAGGCAAAGTATCAGGTTCTAGGAAACCTCCACTCCAAACAATAATTCTGAGACAAAAGCTCTGTTTTATTTGGATAGTAAACTGGCACACCTGGGGAATCCCGAATCTGAAAGTTCCAGCTTTCCTTGCAATAAGTAAAAAAATTACAAATCCATCCCCTGCATCCCTCATTGCATCACATGCCCTAATTACCATCCATCCCAACTTGAGACGTCCCCTCACCCAGGTACAGAAATAACATGACCTTGACTTAGCAGAAGAATGCTATTATGTCTAACCACATGCACTCCAAGAACTTCCCCCCTCCCATTTTCCCAGGCTCAACAATGTGGCAGTGTGGAAGCGTCTGGCCTCAATATGGCTTCCAAAGCTGACAGGCGTCCCCCCTTGAAAAAAAGTCACATCCTGAAAAATACAATAAACAAAACACAACAAGAGGTTAATGCATTGTCCCCTTTAATCCCCTCTCCCCCCTCCAAGGGGATCCTTTGGCTTGTTGGGGAATTTTTCATGAAATTGTTTAATCAATCTATCTGCATGTATATCCTAACTTTTCACCCAAGTAGCTTTTGACACAAGTCCATGGGGAAGCCAGATTCACTAAACAACCAGCTTATTAAACTAAACCTTTGTGGTGATTCACTTAACAAATGTGGAAAGAAAGGTCATAAAGTGGAGCAAAGCTCACTTAACAACAGAAACGTTGGGCTCCATTGCAATCGTAAGTCGAGGATTATCTTGTATGCACACAGGGTCTTCAGGAAAGCACTGGCAAACCTGAATGAATATGCAAAACATGTGACTTGTATGCCTACATTCAGTGTCATGATAGCAAGTCCTAACATGCATCCGTTGTGCAACGTTATCATGTTTCACACGTCATGTAAACCTCATCATGGCTTATTCAGATTCTGTTGATTCCAAAATGCCAATAAAATTATATAATTCAGTACTTTACTCAACACTGCCCTGTCGTTCTTCTCTGAAGCTAGCAAATAATATTATATTGCCTTGTTGACAGACGAGAATTACAAGAAGTCTTCCTAAAGCTAGCAGAAGGGTGGATCTTTAAATATGCTAAAACAAGAGCTGATAATGAAGACAGAATCTCTATCACAAAGTGCAAATCCTTCAGAAAAGGGACGTCCTGAAAAAACTCCATCCCAGCGCTTTCCAAATTTGTAAACCAGGCACCAATTTTCCAAGCTTCTGTGGCTGGTTCAGGAAGTGATCGATCTTGGGTTCTTCTGCATATCGGCCGCCAGAGCAGACCCATGAACCTGGAAACATTGCACCTGCTGAAATTTCCCAAAGATGTCCCAAACGTGCTTTTTTTTCAAGAGGCAACTGGACTTTCTGGTTTTTCTTTGAAGACGTTTTGCTTCTCATCCAAGAAGCTTCTTCAAACAAAAACCAGAAAGTCCAGTTGCCTCTTGAAAAAGCATCTTTGGGACAACCGTGACCTGGAGGACTGAGAATCTTCATAGACATATCCCAAATATTTTTTCCCCCAAAGGCAACTAGACTATTCTTTGAAAACATTTTGCTTCTCTTCCAAAAATCTTCTTCAGTTCAGATATCTTGAGTTCTGAAGAGAACTGAAGGAGCTTCTTGAATGAGAAGCAAAACGTTTTCAAAGAAAACGCCAAGGAAGTCCAGTTGCCTTGTGGAGAAAACATCTGTGGGACAGCCATGACTTGGACGATTGAGAATCTCCATAGACACTTTCTTGAAATGCTTCAAGAAGAGGTACTTGGCTTTTCTGTCACGTATCCTAAAGCAGGGGTCTCCAACCTTGGTCATTTTTAAGACTTATGGAGTTCAACTCCCAGTATTCCTCATTCAGCATGTCTGGCTGAGGAATTCTGGGAGTTGAAGTCCATAAGCCTTAAAGGTTTCCGTGGTTGGAGAACCCTGTCATAAAGCACCTCCTTGGAAGGACTGGCACAGCCTTAGTCCCTGGGATAGAGATCCCTGCCTCACATTAACATTATAGTACACTAATCCATGCAAAACTGCTGCATGGAGCTGGGAAATACTGATGTGTGTTCATATGTGGACATCTCGGCCTTTCTCCATGGGTTTTAGGAGATTATCCCTTTCTATCCTCTCAATGTCTTGTGAAGTAGATTAGGCTTATGTTTGCTGAAAGGTGTTCATTCTCATTTTACAGCTGAGCAGAAAATGGAATGCTGGTCTCTTGTGGTCCAAGCTAAGTTCTCATGGTTTCATGATGGAGATAATATTGGAGAATCCCAGGTCATAGCCAACTCTTTGACTTCACCTTGGCTTCTCCAAGTCCCTAAATGCACTAGACTAGACTTAAATACTGATCCAAGGTAGCCAATACACTTGGAGGTGCCAGGTTGAGGAAATCTGTAGGGTCTTTGTTGTTCTCTGAGCTTGCTGCAGAAGAAATGGACTGGCAAGACAAGTGTCAGGGTGTGCGAGGCCTGGCTACAACTGTCCAAAGGTAAGTAGTAGGGCAGCTCCATCCCCCCATCCCAACCCTAGCTTAATTTTTACCCATGCACTCTGGAGTGGGTGGGATCTTAATTAGGGTTTATTTTGGGGGTAGGGATTATATTGAGCGCATATGCCAAAATCAAGCTAGGACTTACTTTCAGGGTAGGTCATATTTCCGGGAAATTTAATTTGGTAATGAAATATCTCCGAGGAAACCTCCAAGCTCAGAGAACCCCAAGGACCCCACAGTTCAACCCCTGAGCTTCAATTATTCTCTTCTTGAGGAAATGCGTTTTAACTTTTCTCCTTATGTTCCTTGTTTCCTTGGTAGCTGAGGAGAAACATTCCTTCTTTGCGCCATGCAGATCCAAGGACAGCTGGCAGAGTATGGCCAAGTATGGAGCGAAAAACCAAGTGGGGTGGGATTTAGAGGACGGGATAAGCAGGTGACGGAAGACCTGGAGTGCAAGAATATTGTTCAGATGCTGAAATTGAAGGTGAAAGTATTCCTGTACTTCCCCAGTCAGGCTTCAGGAGTAAGCAATGCAGGGGCTTAACATTCTTGCAACGAGGGGGAGGACAAACGGGGTGGTGAGCACCCAGAGTAGATGTGTCCTTCATGGTAATGGAATCTCAGCCATCCAAACCATCTTAAGCTCTCAACCCACCAAATATACAACATACTCTTCCCCTCCTCTCCCCATCCAGACTTGAAGAAATTTAGAACATTTCCCTTTCTCACCGTATTTGTTTTCTTCTTTCTCCAAGATCGGAAGGTTGTATTCTTAAAGAGGTCCTCCTTTAGTTGATGTATCTGCGGGGAAAGAATTAGTGTTCCACGAACATGGAATGAAGAAAGTTCAGATGGGGTCTGGGAAGGGCCCTTATTATTTATTTAGGCTCTGATGAGAACATGACAGAAGAGAAGTAACCATGTACATGCAATCCACAAAATTATATACAGAACTTCTGCAGGAGGAATGGCAGTGGCCTCATAAGTGGATGTCCAATTCATCTATCCAGGGGATCTAGTTTCTTCTTGAAAATCACCACTGATGGACCATCCACAACTTCTGGAGGCAAGCTGTTCCACTGATTGATTGTTCTGATTGGAATGGAATAGGGATAAGGATAGGGAAATAGTAGAGTAGAGTAGAGTAGAGTAGAGTAGAGTAGA
>NW_020769399.1:2626853-2640345 GCF_900518735.1 Pseudonaja textilis
GCCTCGGTTGTTAAGTGAATCAGTGCAGTTCTCAAGTTAGTAACACGGCTATGAAGTGAATCTGGCTTCCCCATTGACCTTGCTTGTCAGAAGGTTGCAAAAGGAGATCCCATGACCCCAGGACACTGCAGGCGTCATAAATGTGAGTCAGTTGCCAAGACTCTGAATTTTGATCACGTAGAACAAGGGTCTTCAAACCTGACAAGTTTAAGGCTTGTGGGCTTCAACTCCCAGAATTCCTGAGCTAACCTGACTGGGAGGAGGAATTCTGGGAGTTGAAGTCCACAAGTCTTAAAGCTCTCAAGTTTGAAGTCTCCTGATGTAGAAGCTGCAACCATTGTAAATGTGAAAAACAATTATAAGTCCCTTTTTTTCCTGTGCCCTTTGTAACTTCGAATGGTCACTAAACGAATTGCCGTAAGTTGAGGACTACCTGTATATGCAATCTTCTTAACTTAAAGCCCTCTTCTTGGACTTCAGCACCAAGAATCCCCAGCCAGCATGCCCTGGAATTGAAAACCCAACACATTTGAAGGACACCTTTTTGTAGGCCGCTGGATTGGCAAACCCAGTTCTATCCTCTTCAAAGCAACAGTGATAATTATTTGTGGGGTTTTTTTTGGCGTCCCAGCCTTCTTGGGAAGGGATGTTGTCATTCTGTTCCCTAATTTTTTTCACCTCCAAGTGTCCTCCGAGGGCAACCTTGGTTGATGACTTCATGAAATGGTTGAGCTTGACCAGTTTTCTGCTTACGTTCTCACAGCCATCCCTCGGTGCCTTCTTTCCCATCCTGCCGGTTTAATTTCACAAAGTACAGAAAACATCTCCAGTCTTGTTGGGAGTTTCCCAAAAGGCCATTGCTCTCTCAGCACCTTAAAAAAGGAAGAAGAAAAAAAAAAAGAAGAAAACTTAGAAAAGGATTTCTCCCTTTCCCCCACTCCCCTTCTCCTGATCTTCCTTCCTCTCATGATGTCTGAATATTTTGGTGATGTTTAGGATGCTTGTGATGAATTTCATGGGTTGGAGTTGACTCACACGCATTTTCCCGGCAAAGCCGCCTCCTCCAGAGATCTCCTCTGTCTATTTTTCTCCCCCACCCTTTGCAGTGATAAATAAGAGACATGTGTTGCAATGTCAAAATCGTTCTTTCTAGGAAACCAGGATGACTGCACACTAAGAACAGCACGAGGCCCAAATATGGCTTTTCGCCCATCCTCTATAAACTAAACTTATCCCTCCGTCCCTTTATAAATCCATTCCGCTGCCTGTCTCTCTCTCCCTCTCGTGCGCGTGCATATTCACGCTAACCCTGTGTTCCCTTTTGTCTTTGTGTGTGTGTCTCTTTCTCACTGGCTCCGGTCTTCAGTTCCTCCACCAATGACCTGTCCAACTTCGACCATGGCTTTTTAAGAAGAAGTCCTGACCAGAACAGTTCCAGGGGAAGCATGGAGAGTCTGGACCATCTGCCGTCGGGATACGCCCATCCTTCCTGCCATCTTTCGCCGGCCAAATCCACCAGTAGCATCGACCAACTGGGTCACCTTCACAGCAAGCGGGATTCCGCTTACAGCTCTTTCTCCACCAGCTCCAGCACCCCGGAATATCAGCTGCCTCCCTTCTGCAAGGAGAGGTCCTACTCCATGGAGAACGTGCATTCCCGGGCCAGGCCGCAAGAAGGTGGCATGCGTCAAGCAGACATCAGGTACATTAAGACGGTCTACAATGCCCAGAGAGGAGTTTCAGAGGAATATGAAGTGAAGTCTTCTGCTCTCGTCCCCAGCAGTGAGGCCCACCCTCAAGGGTACAGCGCCAGCAGGCCGCATGGCCACCACAAAGGTCCACAGGCGCGGAATTCATTGGACAACGAGAGCCAGTACACCAAAGGGCCTCCCATGCCGCCCACCCGAAGTGATAGCTACGCGGCACTCAGGCACCATGACAGGCCCAGTTCTTGGTCTAGTCACGAACAAAGAAAGGCCTTGAGGACCCATTCTAAAAATGCTTGGCTTCTCCTAGGCCAGGGCACGCCGCCTACTGGACAGCTCTCAAAACCGGCATTCCTAGAAGGGCAACTCCACACCGTCATGGAGAGGAGTCCAGAGGGCAGTCCCATCATGAAGCCCAAACAAGGTTACCCCCAAGCTACTCAACCAGGACAGCCGCTGCTACCTACCGGCGTTTACCCCGTTCCTTCTCCCGAACCACATTTTGCTCAGGTTCCTCACCCTTCGGCGAACAACAGCGGGCTGGTGTACCCGGCACTTGCCAAAGAGAGCGGACACGCTCCGGCTCCGGCTTCTTTTCCCGCTTCCTACGAAAAGGCCATGCCCGGTAAGCCTCTTCCTGTCGTGGATGAGAACGGAAACCAGAGCATTCCAAGCAAATCAACCGTCTTCTACCATCCTGAATGTGGACCTTCCGGAGCAGGGAAGAAAAAGATGGACAACGAGACTTCGAAAGTCGTCTTGTACAGGACCCATCCCCAAGCTTACCCAACCTCTCCGAGACAGGAGGACGAAGCAGAGCCCACCTATAATATAGCACAACCCAACATCCAAGAAAGTGCGAACGAGGCCCAGTACTTGAACCATGCCTTTCAGCCTTGGTCATTTCACCTACGGGATGCGATGGCTGAGAGCAAAGCCTGCTGCCCGTCAAAGGCATACAGTTCAGAAGATCAACAAGCGGATAGGAATGCCAACCTGCCAATAAATGAGTGCGATCCTACCGCACAAAGCCAGTGGAATCCCAACAAGGCGAAGCAGTACCTGTTCTCTTCCTTGCAAAATATCCCAGAGAGTACTCAGCTTCAAAACCTCATGGATTTGAAGGAGATGCAATCAGGAAGGAATTGTCTGGGTGCCAAGTGGCATATTGTTAACTATGCCAACCAGGAAGAAAAGGATGTTAAAGAGCAGGTTCCAGAATATTGGCAGGACAGAGAATGGCATGCCACAGAAGATCACCGAGATGCCATTACTAGTGCTGATTATAGCCACGACACGGAACCAAATTTGGAGGAATCTTCCTCTCCGTTGCTCCCAAAGACCTCCGATTTCAGAGCTGACCAGTTCCGATCTTGCAGCAACAACAGCTTTCAGCCCCCCTGGTCTGGGAAAAAGGAATCTAGAAAGACCCGATGTACTGTGCTGGAGAAGGTCAGCAAGATAGAGCGACGGGAACAAGGCCATCAGCGTCCACAGAGCGCAAATAGCTTGAGCCAAAATTCAAAGAAGTCCGCCGTTGAAGATAGCCGACGTAGACATAACTCTCAAGAATACGGTCAATTGCTGGATGAACACGGCAGGCCGGCCAGCACAAATAACTCCGACCTGTACCCAAATGTACTCTACCTAAATGAAAGAAGTAGTAGCAAACCAGAAAAGTCCAACCGGTATTCTGCAGAGCAGCAGAGGGTAATCGCAGCGGCTTTGGTAGCACCGCCTGATCATCAGAGCACCTACCGCCACGGGTGCTCCAGCAAGGAGTCACACAAAAAGTCTGGGCAGCTACAAAGGAGCAGAAGTACGTTCCAACTGTTGGATGAAGCCGAGAGAGAGGTCTTACAGAAAGTCAGTGGTGCCAAGGAACCGCACGGTTCGCAGCGAGATGCCCCCGTTAACAGGACCTACAGGAACAGCATTAAGGATGCCCAGTCGAAAGTTTTGAGGGCCACCTCGTTCAGACGCAAGGACCTCAACATTAGCCCTGCCTTTGGGAAGGAGGTTCAGAGGAGTACCCCAAGACCCGCTTCAGCCCACACCGGGATGAGGAGCACAACAGCTTCTCCGCATACCCCAAAGGAGAGGCATAGCATCACACCGACGGAGATAAAGATGGATCCTACCAATAAAGACGCTCTCCCGGGACCTCTGCACGTGCACCGTATCGGGGGAAGGAAACGGCTGACTTCCGAGCAGAAAAAGAGGTCTTACTCTGAACCGGAGAAGATGAATGAAATAGGCGTCTCGGATAATGACCTCTCGCCGTCCTCGCTTCAGAAGAAGATGCTCCAGTTTGTCTTCCAAGAGAGCACCGTGGCTGACCGACGCAAGATCTTCGAGAAGGAGAACAAAGCTTGCTCCACCATCAATCTTTCCAGGCCGGAGCTGAAACAGCTGCAGCAAAACGCCCTGGCGGATTACATTAAGCGCAAAATTGGGAAGCGCCCCTCTTCGGCTTCCCAAGAAAGGGAAGGCTCGCAGACCCCATGCCGGCAAACGAACGGCCAAGAGAGTCAGCCTTTGTCCCCAGCTTCTAGCATGAATTCTCTCCAAGACCAGAGCCTCTTTCATACTAGGGAGTCTCTCGAATGGGCCTCTCGAATGGGCCATGTTTATTCTCCGCTGCCCGGGCTTCATGGTTGCTTTAATCCCGTTGAATTCGAGAGCAAGATGGCGGGCCACCCAAGTCATGGTGGCAGCAAAGGCTCCACGCCCAGTTGGCTAAAAGCAGATGGCCGCCCAGATCATAGAGTTAATCCAGAGCTTACCAAAAGCACTCAGACCGATCTTGACCTTTGCACCTCACCGCACCCCGTCAGTCAGGTCCTGGAGAAAAAGACGCGGCTGATCAAGAAGCCTGGGAAATCGGCTTCGGCAGAAGACTTGCTGGACAGGACAGAAAACCAGCCTATGACCATGCACGTCCGATCCAGGTCATCTCCCTCGGCGGATAAAATGTGCCAGGTAGGTACAGGTAGAGGAGAGATTTCCACAAGCTGCTCGTTGTTTGTTAATCTTGCGTCTTCTTATTTGCAAGGCACAGAGGGGCGTTTTTTGAAGCTCCACTAAACCTTGAGACAACTGAAGAACATTTTTCATTCTGTCGACACATTAGCACCTAATTTTCTGCAGCCACATTTCTGTAAATTTGGGTGGCAAGGTATTCCGCTCCCCACCCCCACCCCGCGAGGTTCGATCGTGGGTATACCTATAAAGGGAACGCGGTGACTCAGTGGCTAAGACACTGAGCTTGTTGATCTGTGAGGTCGGCAGTTCAGCGGTTCGAATCCCTAGCGCCACGTGATGGAGTGAGCTCCTGTTACTTGTCCCAGCTTCTGCCAACCTAGCAGTTTGAAAGCACGTAAAAAATAGGAGCCACTTTGATTGGAAGGTAACAGCATTCTGTGCACCTTCGGCCTTGAGTCATGCTGGCCACATGACCACGGAGACGTCTTTGGACAGCGCTGGCTCTTATTCAGCTTTGTAACGGAGATGAGCACCGCCCCCCTAGAGTCGGAAACTGCTAGCACATATGTGCAAGGGGAACCTTTACCTTTATACCTATAAAGATAGACTTACAAACCACAATTTCTATTGCTAAGCGAGGCAGTCGTTAAGTGAGTTCGTGTTAATGCCACAAAAGCGTGGCTGCTGACGGTGTTGATAAAACGGTCAGGCATTCAGGAAAGAGGGACATTGCAAATATAGATATGCAAATAGAAATTTGAAAAAGAGTTCACATGAACCTCCTAATACAGGTAGTCCTCGACTTACAACTGTTCATTTAGTGACTGTTCAAAGTTACAACGGCACTGAAAAAAGCGACTTAATGGCCGTTTTCCCACTCTTGCGTCCATTACAGCATCGCCATGGTGGTCACATGTTCAAAATTCAGAAGCTTAGCAACTGATCTGTGATGGTTGGAGTATCCTGGCCTGATGTGATTCTCTTTTGCGGCCTTCTGATGAACAAACAATAGGGAAGGCGGTCTCACTTAACGATCACGTTGCTGATTTAACAACTGCAGTGATTCACTTAACAACGGTGGCAAGAAAGGGCAAAAGGGCAAAACTCACTTGACAACTGCTTCACTTAGCGGCTGACATTTTTGGCTCCATTGTGGTTGTAAGTCGAGGACTACCGGTACAGCCACCAAAAAGTTGGACACAACTAAATAGTTAAAAACAATAGCAAGGCTCCCTTGGGTTTCTTAATGGCCCTTTCCACCCCCACCCCCACCTCTGAAATCCAACCTTATTTCGTTTTTTTTAAAAGAGTAGAAAGAAGAGAAGGCCAAGCACAGGTACAAATAAAAAGGTTTGTCTCAATTTTGATAAATTTCTGGAAGACTTAATTTGAGTTGCAGTTCGTTTCCCACTGGCCCAGCTTGGACTGCCGTTATAAATATAAAGGCAGTCCAAACATATATTTATTTTTTTTGCAAGCTCTCCTCAGGGAATGTAGTGTTCCGTGCAGCCTGGCTATAAATTATACAGCTGTGTCACCCAAGGAATTTGTTTAAAGAAGAGAGGAAATTGATAGCTGTGCAATCTCGCCAGCCGATCTGTCTTCGACCCGCATTCCTTCTCCTCTGCTAGAGCTTCTCTTTTAGCCTGTCTCAGCCTGCATGCCTTATGGGTCTCCCATGTATAAATTTGGGGGGGGGGGGCGTTGAAAGAGCCTCCCCCCCTGTCTCACCAGCTGCTGCCTTCCCCAGGGACAACGGAGGTAGGCAGTCTACAGCCGAAATAATCTTTGGACCCAGTAAATTATGACCGGCTGGGATCCCTGTCTCTTCAAAATATGCGATCTTTAGCATCTGGAGAAAAGCCAGTTTTGGTGGGGTTTTCGGGGTTTTCCCAAGCTTTTTTGTTTTTTTCCCCTCCCTCTGAATTTTTCATACTTGGAAACCCCAACTCTAGCCAGGGTGATCATTTAAATGCACAGAAAAATCACACCCTGATATCTCGTTGATGGGGAGCACCCATCCTATTCGATTTGGAATTCCTGCAGGGTGACCCCAGTTGTTGTTTCATGGGAGCCATAGCTTATGACCAGGGGTTGAAGTTCTCCCAGCGTGACAACCAGTTCGCTATTGCAGTTATTTACCTTCAGTGTTACCTCAGGGAAGTAACAGGGCTGAAGGGCGGCAGAGCAGATCACCTGAGCAGATATAGGTATAGAGTACAGCAGAGGAGCGGACGGGCAAGCCCACTTGATGGTCGGATCCAACCAGTTTGGAGTTAGCTGGTCATCGCAGCTAGGAGTTCACCCGAACTGGTCTGAACTGGGGGAATCCCACCAGGGGTACGATTCTACCAATCTGGCCTGGTTCTCGGGTACCGGTAGCGCTAAAAATCAGCTGGCAGACAACCAATTCGCTCCGAGCCTTTCCGACAGTCTGCAGTTGGGCCCTCCTGCCCGCCCTGCTCCTAGGTACTTTTTAACTTCTCAGCTGTTTGCGCAGCAGAGCGAATTGCTGTGTTAAACAGCTGTGAGAGGCGCAGTAGGTTAGTTTTTACCATTTTATAATGTGTGCGCAAAGCACGTGTTTGGGACACGTGCATCCACGATCGCGCGAGTCAGGCCATCCCACCCCTGCAGCCACGCCCACCAAGCCACTCCCACAGAACCGGTGGTGGGAACTTTTGAATCCTACCCCTGCGTACAACTTTTGCGTGAGCTCTGTCCCATGGATTATGAATTATTCAACTCACTGACGGGATAGGACAGTGCAGGGTAGTCCTCGCCTCACGGCTACAATTGGGCTCCAAATTTCTGTCGCTAAGTGAATTCGGCTCCATTTGACAACCTCTCTTGCCACCATTGTTAAGCGAATCGCTGCAGTTGTTAAATGATAGTAACCTGGTTGTTAAGTGAATCAGGTTGACTTTGCATGTCAGAAGGTTGCAAAAGGGGATCACCTGACCCCGGGACACTGCAAAACCATCAAAAAATATGTGCCCGTGGCCAAGCCTCTGAATTTTGATCACGTGACCATCACGGGGATGTCGCAATGGTCTTACGCGTGAAAAAGGGTCGTACATCGCTTTTCTTCAGTGCCATCGTAACATCAGTCACTAAATGAACAGTTGTAAGGATTACTGTCAATAATGAAGACAGCACCAAGGGCCTGGATTTTGGGCACCTGAATGTGGAGGCGCTACAAGGGTTGTAAGTGGGGAAAACAGTCGTAAGTCATTTTTCCAGGATCGTAACTTCGAACAATTATTAAATCAACTATTGTAAATCAAGGATTATCCACCCATTTTGTATCATGGTGTTCATTGGGGTGCTTTGTTTTCCATAGCAGACAGAGACAGAGAGACAGAGAGAGAGACACACACACAGATAGAGAAGAGAGAGAAGCAGAGAGAGAGAGAATAAGACAGAGAGACAGAGAGAGAGAGAGAGAGAGACAGAGACAGAGAAGAGAGCGAGGCAGAGAGAGACAAAGACAGAGAGACATACAGAGAGTCGGAGAGATACAGTCAGAGAGACACAGAGAGACAGAGAAAGAGACAGAGACAGACAGACAGAGACAGAGAGACACACAGAGAGACACAGAGAGAGAAAGAGAGAGAGAGACAAGATCCCTATTATTAGGGATCAACTGTCATCCTGTCTGGAAAAATCCAGATCTAACCCACGTCACCTTTTATTCTTTTTTTGTGTGTGTAACATTTTTTATTTTATATTTATCACCTTTTATTCTGAAGATCAGATAGCAAGCTGGAGAATTCAAAGAAGATTGAAATAGATTAAGAAAATTATCTTGTTTCTCGTAAGGCAGCTTTCGAAGTACTCATTTGCTTGAATCCCTTCTAATGCTGGCCTGTTCCTTGGCAGCTCGTATTTAGCTCATCCTACAGCTTTTATCTGCACTTAACCAAGCGGCACCATGATATACATATATGGGATGAAGAGAAGCTACAGCTTTATCAGCTAAAACTCCTGTTTTCTTCTGGATTACGCAATGCAGTTGTATTAGCAACAATCGTTGGAAGTCTTTTTAAGATTATAATTGGGCAAGTCATTATACCATTGGAAAATAGAGGTAGTCCTTGACTTATAACAGTTCGTTTAGTGACCTGTTACGATGGCGCTGAAAAAAAGCAACGTATGACTGTTTTTCACACTTACGACCGTTGCAACACCCCCATGGCCATGTGATCAAAATTCGGGTTCACGTTTATGATGGTTGCAGGATCCCAGGGTCACGTGAACCACTTTTGTGACCTCCTGTCAACAGGGAGGCCAGATTCACTTAACAACCAGGTTACTAATTTAACAACAGAAGTGATTCACCTGAAACAACGGTGGCAAAGAAGGTCTTAAAATGGGGCGAAACCCACTTAAGAAATGTCTCACTTAGTAACAGAGATCTTGGGCTCAGTTGTGGTCATACATCGAACACTGCCTGTAATAGACCAAAATCATTACATGAAACCCTTAAAACAGTCGACCATATACTAAATAAGCAACTGCAGCTTCCATGTTTCACTGGTACAGGGACGATAAAGCATTACAGATGGTACTTGACTTAAAGCTACAACCATTTGCAACAATTTAGCCCAAAATTTATATTGCTTTTTTTTGGGGGGGGGAGGGGGGGAGTTTTTTATTTTTAAATATACATCAATATCATTGCATAGACAGTGTGGCATCTGATTGTCAGTCATTTTGATACAAAAATAATGTTAATACAAGTGAAAAATCACTGCATTAATCAGAACGCGCATGGTTGTAATGCATATTTGTATCAGCGCATAGTCCTTCATTTTTTCAATTATTCAATATTTGCTACATCCTTCTAATAGGAATAGCATTGTTCTTGAGCGTACCTGGTAGCATCCTTTTTTCAAAATCCGATCTTAATCTCTTCGCGTTCATTTTAAATGTGTTATGCAAAAATATGTATAATAATATTTCCCCCTATTTTGAAATTTCTATTGTTAAGCAACAGGCGTACAACTACTCGTTTAGTGTTGGTTCGAATTTACAACAGCACTGAAAAAAAGTGACTGATTTTCGTACGATCATTGAAAGCATTTCCCTCCCGTCACACGATCAGAATTCAGATGCTCGGCCACTGACTCATATTTACGACGGTTGCAACGTCCCTGAGTCATGGAGTCCCCCTCTTGCGACCTTCTGATAAGCAGAATTGGTGGGGAAGCCAGATTCGCTTAACCCTGTTACTGGCTTAACAACTGTAGTGATTGACTCAACAACTGTGCGAAAAAAAGATGCAAAATGGAGCAAAACCCACTTAACCAACTGTCTTGCTTAGCCACAGAAATGTTGGGCTCATTTATGGTCGTAAGTCGAGGCCTACCTGGAAATGCAGCTGTGTTGCCGAGTGCTCATTGTGCGGTCATTTGCCAGTGAGGTCATAACCTCAAGTTATAAAATGAGGACTACCTAAGCTTAATTTATACCTATTATAAGAGCCATGGTGGCGCAGTGGTTAGGGTGCAGTACTGCAGGCTACTTCTGCTGACTGCTGGCTACCTGCAATTTGGCAGTTCGATCCTGACCAGCTCCAGGTTGACTCAGCCTTCCCTCCTTCCGAGGTGGGTAAAATGAGGACCCAGTTTATTGGGGGCAATAGGCTAACTTTGTAAACTGCTTAGAGAGGGACTGTAAAGCACTACGAAGCGGTATATAAGTCAAGGCCTACCTGGAAATGCAGCTGTGTTGCTGGGTGCTCATTTTGCTGTCATATTCCAGTGAGGTCATAATCTCAAGTTGTAAAGCGAGGACAACCTTGCTTAATTTATATCTATTATGAGAGTTGCAATGGCATAGTGGTCAGAGTGCAGTACTGCAGGATATTTCTGCTGACTGCCGGCTACCTGTAATCTGGCAGTTCGAATCTCACCAGACTCAAGGTTGAGTCAGCCTTCCCTCCTTGCGAGGTGGGTAAAATGAAGGCCCAGATTGTTGGGGGGCAATAGGCTGACTCTGTAAACCGCTTAGAGAGGGCTGTAGGTCTAAGCACTATTATTTGATAAGGAAGGAAGGAAGGAAGGAAGGAAGGAAGGAAGGAAGGAAGGAAGGAAGGAAGGAAGGAAGGAAGGAAGCCATTGCAGCACAGTGGTTAAAATGCAATATTGCAGACTGACTCTGTCCACTGCCATCAGTTCGATCCTGGACGGCTCAAGGTTGACTCAGCCATCCATCCATCCTTCCGAGGTCAGTAAAATGAGGATCCAGATTGTTGGGGGCAATAGGCTGACTCTGTAAACCGCTTAGAGAGGGCTGGAAAGCACTGTGAAGTGGTACATAAGTCTTAAGAGCTATTGCTATGCAATCTAATACCCATGGTCCTTGTCTGCTGAACCATCCCTGGGGCCTGACATTCCCAATAGCATCCCAATTAAACAATCTTATTTTGCTTTTAAGATAGTTAGGAGAATTAATCCCCCTCGGGGGCGGGGTTCCCATCCTAGCCAACAACTTTATTCCTTGCGTTCTCATATCTAGACTACCGGATGCAGGTAATTATATACTTGCGAGGCTCACTCAAAACCACGGGCTTTTCTTAAGCAGCAATAAAGCAGTAGCATGAAACAAAGATCTAATCTAATCTCACCCAGATCCTAAATATTTCAACTGGTTTCTTTTTGCCTTTCGTAATTCTCAAAACGAGCAAGGAAAAAGATGTTTTTTTTCTTTTTGAGAGTTTAACAAAAGTCGCCCAAGACCAAGAAAGAGGACGAGCCAATTGCTGGATGTGTATCTGTTATTTCCAGGTTTTCCAGCAGAAGTTTTAGGCTTTTAATATTTTACATGGCAGGCAGAAATGTGTCAGGGAAGAGGATATGCAGATGCAGTGATAGATTTTTTTTTGCCAAAAAAAATAGATAATTAGCTAGCATAGGAGACAGAAGCAGAGACCAGTCCTTTTCCGTCTGTGAACACAGAGGCAATTCAATTAACCTGCCCTTCCAAAACATTTTTCTTCTTCTTCCTTCTGTCCACTTGAGCGCGAGTAGTCCTCAACTTAACGACCACAACTGAGCCCACAATTTCCATGTCACATGTTCAAAATCCAGGCACCTGACTTGGGAAGGTTGCAAATGACAATCACATCACCCCAGGGAAGCTGGAACTGTGGCTAAACGTGCCAGTTGTCAAAATGTGCAAATATTGATCATGTGACTTTGGGGATGCCGCAATGATCGTAAGCACAAGGACTGGTCATAAGCAGAGGTGGTATTCAGCAGGTTCCGACCAGTTCTGGAGAACCGGTAGCGGACATTTTGAGTAGTTCGGAGAACCAGCCAATCCCACCTCTGACTGGCCCCGCCCCCATTCATTCTCTGCCTCCCAGCTGATCGGCTGGGTCTCCTTTGGTTCCCTTGCACAGGAGAACAGAGCTGGAAAGCAGGTTAGTGGGGTGGGGAGGGAATGGAGATTTTGTAGTATCATTCCCCTGCCACACCCACCAAGACACACCCACAGAACCGGTAATAAAACGTTTAGAATCCCACCACTGGTCGTAAGTCACTGACTTCAGTTCTGTTGTAACTTTGAATGGTTG
Organism: Pseudonaja textilis; assembly: GCF_900518735.1. Next base: position 2,639,127 of record NW_020769399.1, read on the forward strand.
CTAAATGAACGGTTGTTGTGAGGAAAGGAAAAAAGAAACCTCGCCCTTTAAGGAATAGGCAACACAACTCCTAACAGCTGTAAGTCGAGGACTACCCATAAAGCAGTCATCGTGCTTGACTTACGATCACAATTGAGTCGAAAAGGTGGGTTGTTAAGTGAGAAATATGTTTAAATGAGTTTTGCCCTGTTTTACGGCTTTTTTTGGGTCGGGAGGGGGATGCCCGTGGCCTGACAGCCACATTTGTTAAATGAATCACTGAAGTTGTTAAATTAGAAACATGGTTGTTAAGTGAAACTGGTTTCCCCCATTGACTTCGCTTGTCAGAAGATCGCAAAAGGCGATCATGGGACACTGCAACTGTCATAAATATGAACCCGTTGTCAAGCATCCAAATGTAAATCACGTGACCACGAGGAAGCTGCAACGGTCATAAGTGTGAAAAATGGTCATAAGTCACTTTTTTCAGTGCCGTTGTAACTTTGAATGGTTAGTAAACAAACTGTTGTGAAGTTGAGGACTATCTGCATTAGCGTGGGTACCCAAACATTATTTGCTGAAGTTCTCTTTTACAAAATAATGTGGCTTTTTAATTTGCTTTTAACTTCCTATCTCTTCTCCTTAAGGATTTCCAGGTGGAAGACAGTAATCAAATCTCTCATTTTATGAAAGATCCTTTCTACGTACTGGGTGCTACAAGCAGGTAAGCATGTTTGTATGGGGGTTTGTGTATGTGTTTGTTTTTGCAGGCCTGCTCCATCGGTCATCATTGAGGGTGTCCTTTTCTTCAACCCAAGAGCTCCGCGCAATTCCAAAGACTCATCACCCAAATTGGGCTAGTTTTAATTATTCATAGATTGCTTCCTCAAACATGGTGGGCTTTGCGTCAGAGCAAGAGAGGAGGGAAGCTAGAAACGACAGCCTAACAATGCAGAGGAAGGAGGGAGCGAGGGAAGGAAGGAAGGAAGGGGGAGGGAGGCAAGAGAAAGAGAGAGAGAGAAAGGGATAGAAGTGAGAGAGAGAGAGGGAGGGAGAGGGAGAAAGCTAAAGAAGGAGGGAGGAGAGAGGGAAAGAGAAAGAAAGAAAAAGGGAGAAGGAAGAAAGAAAGAGGGAAAAGAAAAGAAAGGAAGAAAAAGAAAGAAAAGAAAAGGGAAAGGGAGGTGAGAGAAAGAGAGGGAGGGAGAGAAAAAGAAAAAGGGAGGGAGGAGAGAGGGAAAGA
>NW_020769399.1:2650561-2669150 GCF_900518735.1 Pseudonaja textilis
TAGATAGATAGATAGATATAGATAATAGAAGACAGATGGGTGGGTGGATGGATAGATAGATGATAGATAGATAGATAGATAGACAGATAGATAGAAATAATATAGATATAGAAGACAGAGATGGGTGGGTGGGTGGATGGATTGATAGATGATAGAGAGATAAAGAGATAGAGGCAGGTGGGCAGACATGGGCAAAGAGAGAGATGGACAGACTGACAGACATGGATGGAGAGAGAGAGAGAGAGAGAGAACGTGTATGTGGAGAGAGGGGTCACTCATACCCTATTAGTTTGCTTCCCAGCGGTGACTGATTTCTGTCTGCTTCTTCTTAACCAGGCTGAACTCATTCAGAGCTTGACCCACAAACTAGAGATTCTGAAGGAAGCCAAGGAGAGCCTCCTAGCAGACATCAAGCTGAACAACACCTTGGGAGAGGAAGTGGAGTCCCTGATCAGCGGCCTGTGCAAGCCCAATGAATTTGACAAGTACCGAATGTTCATTGGCGACCTGGATAAGGTGGTCAGCCTCTTGCTTTCCCTCTCAGGGCGCCTGGCTCGAGTGGAGAACGTCCTCAGCAGCCTCGGCGAAGATGCGGATAAACAAGAATGGGTATGGTGATTTTCCACATCTGAACCCGAACACAGGGGGTCCTCGACTTACGACCACAGTTAAGCCAAAAAAAATTCCTGTGGCTAAGCAAGATGGTGATTAAATGAGTTTTGCCCCATTTTACAGCCTTTCTTGCCACCATTGTTCAGTGAATCACTGCAGTTCTTAAGTTAGTCACACGGTGGTTAAGTGAGTCTGGCTTCCCCCTTGGCCTTTTTCGTGTCAGAAGGTCGCAAAAGACGATCACATGACCCCGGGATGCTGCAGTCGTCATAAATCTGAGTCACGTTGAGAAATCAGGCAGATGTAGAACCAGTCTTGAACCAACAGAGTCCTCGCAAACCCCACTCCCTTCTACCACTGATGATGTTACCTAGTTGGGTAATGAAATGTCTATGAGAAAAGATTCAAGCTCAAAGAGCACCACGGTCCGCAGAGCAGGGCTGGGAATCAGCCGGTTTGGACCGGTTCAGATGAACCGGTAGTTCCGGCAATTAGTTGGTTCCGCTGCCCTAGTCTGTCCTATATTTCCGTGTTTTGCAGCCCAGCTGATTCGTGCGGCACAGCAGATTGCCGCGCCTCAGCTGTTTCACTCAGCTGGGCTGCAGCAGAAGGTAAGTTTTTGAGCTGAAAAGGGGCGATTCTCAAACGCGAAGCGCGTACTCACCAAACCAGTTGTTACACCAGTTGAATCCCACCACTGCCTCAGAGTCCTTGCATGGAGGCCCCTTGAGATGAAAGAGGCCCATTGTCAACTCATAAAATATTTCTCTGGTCTTTTAGAGTTACCAACAGAAAGGGAGGGGGGGAGCAGTACAGCAGCTTGCAAAACCGAAAGTGCATTCCGTAAATGTTTTCAAAGATAGTTTCCAGGTGACCGAAGTTTCTGCCTCGCAAAATCCTAACTGGAGAACACGATTGATGACTCTTGGCTATGGATGTGTCCCATTGGAGAATATGAATTACAATACACCCGGGGGCGGGGAAATGAGGGTCAAGGGAGACAATGAATGATGTGTCTCAGAATCAGCTACACCCAGGCAGCACCGGCATGTCTACTCCTAATAAATCTTCTTTAAGCTTTGAAAATAGGATTAGAGACTCATGGTTTAAGTGGGATAACTACTGGAGCCTTGACACCCATGTTCAGTGCAGCGCTCCCATTCAAGGAGCCTTCTACCCAAGGCAGCTTTTGATTTCATTCCCACGGAGGAGATAGTGTAGAATTGTTACATTTCTCCCCACTTCATTGAAATCCCCTCACTGTTGTGGTTAGCCAGCAGCAGGTGCAGATGGCTGAAGAGAGTGAGGACTCAGATGAGGAGCCAGGACCATTAGAGAGTGGACTGCTGCCTTCAGAGATTGTGGGGGCTGGCAGCGGCGATGAGGAGGTTCCTGAGGAGCCTGTGCCAAGTGCAGATGCGCACAGGTTTGCTCGCAGGAAAGAGCAGCTGCAACAGCATGGGCAACTTGGGAGTAAGGCTGCAAGGTAATGGCCCCTCCTTCAAGAAGATAAAAGCCAGCTGTGAAGCGAACGTTCTTTGCAGGAGGCAAAGTGGTTTTGAAACTCAGTCTCGTGGACATTCCAGTATCTTAATTTGGACTCTTGTGTTGTGAAATATTTCTTATCTGTGATTCTCGTACAATTTTGGCAAGGTTTGTGCGTAGCAAAGTTAATTAGTTTGCAGCAGCCTTTTAACCGGGGATTCGTAAGGCTCATTAAAAGATTCCTCTTCCCTTTGGTTATGGTTTGTCTTCTTGGAAAAGGGTTTGGGTCAGAACACTCGCGTGGAGCTTCCGTTCTAGAAATCTCAGGTCGCAACAGGAACCCACATCATATAGCAAGGGCTGCCATACTGTATTTTTCATTTGCCTCTTTTGTTCCTCCCCTTTTCCTCTCCCAGGTTTCTCTGAACGAAAAGCGGAAGATGTTAGCCGGCCAGCATGAAGACGCCCGTGAGTTGAAGGATAACCTGGACCGTCGAGAACGTGTGGTCTTGGACATCCTGTGCAGCTACCTCTCAGAGGAACAACTTCAGGATTACCAACACTTTGTGAAGATGAAATCGGGGCTGCTTATAGAACAGCGGGAACTGGACGACAAGATCAAGCTAGGGCAGGAACAACTCAAGTGTCTCTTAGAGAGCCTCCCCACAGAATATTTCCTCGAGAGCAAAATGGCCGCTGAACCTCCAGCGATCCCGGGGACCAACCCTGATAACAGATCGACCCCATCTTTCCTCTGACCTTCTCCAGACGAAGCTCACATTAAAACACACAAACCCCTTGCATTAATTTAATCCGAGGCAGAGTTTAACTTTTGAAATCGAAGGCGGATTCGTTTTTCTTTTTCGAATTGACGTAGGGAAACTCACAAACAGCCACGAAGGCTTTACGTTCTCTTTTTTTGTTGTTGTTCTTTTTTGGGGGCCAAAGGTGCTTTTTCAAAAAGGCAACTGGAGTTTATTTTTCTCGGAAGACGTTTCGCTTCCCAGCCGAGAAGCTTCTTCAGTTCTGACTCAAGAAGCTTCTTGGATGAGAAGCCAAACGTCTTCAAGGAAAAAAGAAAAGTCCAGTTGCCTTTTTTGAAAAAAGGCCTTTAGGACAACCAGGATCTGGATGATTGAGAAGCTCCATAGATATATACTATATATTTTTTCCCTTCTATCTAACAATCACAGCAAATCTGTCTGGAGCACATGAGAAAGGACCTTGTTATAGTGGCTCAAAATGACCCAGGAAGGAAAGCCTTGTGACCTAGGAAGGACATTTGCTTCCGACTGTTCTGAGTTCAAGTCGTGCCCGTTAAAGGAGCGCCCTCTCCGAGCTCCAAATTAAATTATGAAGGATCTACAACAATGAAGCCTTAATTAAAATATCGATGAGCTCTCTGCTGTGTCTTGGACAATATTTATATTTTTTAAAGCTACGAGACAGAATTCCGTAAAAGATTTTGTACATACTCTACTAACTGGTTGTTTTGATTTTATTTCAACAACATGGGGAGGGCGGGGGGTATGGTTTTAATTTTGTGTGTGTGTGTGTGTGTGTGCTTAACAACAACAAAAAGAAGCACCTCCCCTCCCCATGTGGGGAGGGGCAGACACCATAGTTTGGAGCAGCTGTGTGGATGATACTTCAAAGGACAGACCGAAAAAGCTTTGGGGTCCGAGCCAGGGATTCCTCGTGCACACAACTATTGACACGCAACGAGTTAACTTTGTGCTCATCCACTCAGAAATGGGACGCAGAAGCAGTTCCACATTGGCAAAAGGAAAGAAGTTGGAAGTCCTCAGTTTTACGGGGATGGGGATCTCCCGTTTTGGGCGTCGTGGGTTGTACGCTTACGATCCCTGAGAACTGCCTGCCTTCCCAGGTTTTGCTGATCAATTCGCACTTCTCTGCACAACATTGTACGCGGGGGAGACCGCTCTGCCCATTTTTTTATGCTCAGCAGGATCCCAGGAGGTTGGTGAGCGAGATGCGTATGCCTAGAATGTCTCTCCGCCTACCCTGAGCCAGGCGGGCGGGGCGGGAGGACCTCTCCCAGTGAGCCTCCGCTGAAGGTACCGATAAGGGACTCAAGAATGTTTTTGCACAGCAAAATACTGTCTTCCAAGACTGCGGTGTGAGACCCAACCCAACCCCAGCACTTGTGCGAAACCGTACAACTCAGGAGTCAGCATGACACAGAAGCTTCTTCCTACATTTTCCCGCGTGACTTTAAAAAAAAACAATAAAAGTTGGAACACGCGCCCACCTGCAAAGGGTCAGAGAATTTCTCAAGGTGTTTTTTTTATTATTATTTTCCCAATCTCTCTATTTATAGATTTTTTTAAAAAGAAAAGAACAAAACAAAATCCTTGGTTGTTTCTAAACACTGTGGTTCTTCGTTTTTGCTAACCTCTTTGCCTCGGACTGTCCGTAAAAGCGATCCAAAACTAAGATAATGTAGCACAAGAGTTGGGCTGACTGAGTTGACAGTCACACAGCCAAGGGGATTATTATTATTTTTTCTTCCTCCTCCTCCTCCTCCTCCTCTTCTTCTTCTCCTCCTCCTCCTCCTCCTCCTCCTCCTTCTTCTCCTTCTTCTTCTCCTTCTTCCTTCTTTTCCTTCTTCCTTCTTCTCCTTCTCCTCCTCCTTCGTTCGATCCGAAGGATTTCTTCCTAATTTATTACAGCAGGGAAGTCATTTTCCTAATTTCTATGTTTTGTATGCGCTCGGAGCCATCGTTCTACAAGGCTCTACGTTGCTTTAGATCAGGGCTTCCCAATGTTGGCCACCTTGAGACGCGTTGACTTCAACTCCCAGAATTCCCCCAGCCAGCAGTGGAGTTGAAGTCCACACATCTTGAAAGCAGCCAAGGTTGGGAAACCTAGATCAGGGGTCTTCAAACTTGGCAGCTTTAAGACGGGTGGGCTTCTACTCCCAGAATTCCTCAACCAGCCATCTTGGCTGCAGACTGTTGGGAGTTGAAGTCCACAAGTCTTCAAAGTTGCAAGTTTAGAGACCTTTAGAGCAGGGGTGTCCAACCTTGGCAACTTTAAGACTGGTGGTTGGTGGACTTCAACTCCCAGAATTCCTCAGCCAGTTTTGCTCTAATCTCTAAAAGCGGCACCTATTGCTTGACAGTCCGCTTTTGTGGCTGAGGAATTCTGGGACTTGAAGTCTACCAGTCTTAAAAAGTTGCCAAGGTTGGAGACCCATGCTTTAGATGAATTCAAGGGGCAGGAATGTATGTGATAATCTTTAAAGCGGCATCTGTTGCTTAAAAAGCTTTATGCTGGGCTACGACTGTATTAAAAGAAAGCGATGAAGATGATGATAAAACAGATATTCCTAGTAAATTATCTTTGGGGGAATTCTCCGTTGGAAATCTTTCGCCCAACCTCAACTTATTCCTCCTGCCTGCCCTTTTAAGGACCTTTGGGTCTCAAAAACCGGCTAGAGGAAAAACTGGGGTGTAACAAGAAAGAATTGAGAAAGAAGACGAAGGCAACCCCTCCTTTAATGAGGTCTTGGAGCAGAAAACAGGATCCCTGTCTCTGTTTAAGAATGTGTAGTTTCACTAAAGTAAAATTACTTTTAAAAAAATTGGAATATATTTTAAGAGCGTTAATTCTGGATACTTTTATTTTTATAACGCCTATGTAAGAAGAGTCTCAATGTTATAAAACGGTTAGTCTCTCATTTTTCTTTTTTTTTTTTTTTTTTTGGAAAAAAAACACATACCCTTGTTTGGGTTTGCACACTGCATTAAACCATGGTTTATTTAACCCTGGCTGGTTTGCTAAACCACAGCAACATGGTCCATACATAACACTGTTTATAAGCTATGGTTTATAAACCACAGGGGTTAAATTTATGCAATACCTAAGCCAATAACCGATTACATTAAGGTGTACTGTAACGTGTGTACCTGGTTGATGTATTTTCCTTTTTTTTTTGTTTAATGAAACCTGTCAGTACAAATAATCATGTTATGATAGCTAAAGATATGCAAGTTCAACATTTGGCCAAATACAGAGAATCACTGTGGAGTCCTTGGTGCTCTCTGCTTTTTTGCAGACGTTTTATTGTCAAACTAGGTAACATCATCAGTGCTGGTTAAGAATGGGGTTTATTCTCCGTTTATATGCCGCGGCTTGCTCTGCAGTGGTGGGATTCCAAATTGCACACTACCAGTTCCGCGCACTTCACAATCCGCTTTGTCGCGCAAATCAGCTGAGCTACAAGTCAATGGAATATAGGATGGGAAAGGGCTGAGGTGGGTGGGTGGGGCCAGTCAGAGGTGGTCTTTGCCGGTTCTCCAAACTGGTCAAAATTTCCACTACAGGTTCACCCAAACTGGTCCAAAGCAGCTGAATACCACCTCTGTTGCTCTGTTAATGTTGTACCAATAGTGTTTATATATTTGTATATAAAGAGAACAAACCCACTCCTAGCACTGATGACATTACATAGTTGGGTAATGAAATGTCTGCGAGAAAACAGCCAAGCTCAGAGAGCACCAAGGACCCCACAGTTCAACTCTGAGCTACAAATATTTTCTGTTACCAGTACAGAGATACCACTGGAATCAGAGGCATTCAGTAGAAATTATAATGATGCTTCTTTGGCATGATGACACAATGCATCTAATGTCATTGGCATGTCCCCCCCCACACACACACCCATAATTGGGGAGTTCTCAGGTGTATAGGGGTGGTATGCAGGTGTCATCCCTATCATGGTGGCCAAATTGTTTGATTTGATTTCATACCTGTAACTCATCGAAACCTGTAACTTAAGATGGAGAAACTAGATTTGCACCTGTCTGCTTCTTAAAAAACATGGACCATACAACTCAAGTGAATGGAATGCTTCCATCTGGTGCTACCTTCATGTCCGCTTCATGTCCAGATTTGATGTGCTGCTCCTGTGCTTTTATAAGAGGTCCATTCCATTGCTTCATCAGTGATCTGATCCATCAATCATGAAATGCCTTGGCTTGTTCAATCATTCTTTGACGTACAAACCACAGTTGGCTAAGATCATGCTATAAACCAAAGCTCAAAAACCTGGTTTTACACATCAGTGGCTAGGTTGACAGATCAGTTAACCCAAAATCAACCATGTTACAGCTTAGCAACTGTACAACCCAATCAATCGTTCACAAGATTAACCTTTTCCCCACAATTCAGAATTCCCACCCAGACATATGATAGACGATTCTTAGTTCTGTTTTATCAATATCAAGCAAGACCGAACAATTGCAAATTAACTATGACCAAGGAATAATTCAGAGTTTTCCAAACATGGCAATTTTAAGATTTGTGGACTTCAACTCCCAGAATTCTTCAGCCAGCGTGTCCCCAAGTCTTAATGTTGCCAAATTTGGAGCCCCCCCTGGAATATACAAACCCACCACATAGGCAGCATGAGTGTCTCTAGTAGGGCAGGGCCCAAATTATGTAACTTGCATCATTTAAACCAGTGTTTTTCAACCTTGAGAACTTTTTGTAAGGTGTGTGGACTTCAACTCCCAGAATTCCCTAGCCAGCATGAGGAATTCTAGGAATCGAAGTCCGCACACCTTAAAATTCTCAAGATTGAGAAACTGGTTTAAACAACATGACCCATGGCTTGTACTGGATGTCCAATCTGGATTTAGGAATTTACTCAGGTCCACTCTAGCCAGGTAAAGTCTCTCATTGAACTTCTGCTAAGTTTACAAGTTTTCCTGCAGAAGGAGATGAACTGAGAGCTTTGATGGCACATTTCTAGCAACCGCACAACCTCAACACCTTTTGGACCTTGCTGAGGAAAATATACTTAACAACTTTTATGAGACCAGAGTGGATTGCCAAGAAAGGTGCTTTTGGAGAGGAAAACTTGTAATAATACTCTGCACATTTTGTAGCTTAGTCAGTTGTTCCTTATGAAGTGGTCTGCCTGGTATAATTTAAATAAAATTGCACCCATGGAGCTCAGAGAGCATTGGAGTTGACTAGATTACCCCGTCCTAGGCTTCAGACCTTTGTGAAGTTTAATTTCCAGAATTCTTAGCAATGCTTATGCCCTCTGGGAGTTGAAGTCCAGAAACACTGAGGTTAGAGAAGCCTTAAGGGCCCTTCTAAAACAAGGACTTCAACTCCCAGAATTAGTCTGCCAGCCATCTTGGCTGCAGAATTCTGGGAGTTGAAGGCCACAAGTCTTTAAAGTTGCAAAGGCTACCCCTGTTCTTAAAGCTAGGGTCTTTGGCTCCCCAAATTCACCAACATTTTTGTGCCATCGTGTCTTGAGAGTGGTATTTGGGGGGCGACAGACAGAAGGACAGTCACTTTTTGGAGGAAATAGTAAAATTGTCCCTCACAGCATTGAGAAATTTTGGTTGGGCTCTTGGTATCTTCACAGCTGAGGAAGTGCAACAAGGCAAGAATCCTAACAACATACACACACACACCCATCCTCAAGCAGGGTGTCCAAACTTGGCAAGTTTGAGACCTGTGGCCTTCAGCTCCCAGAATTCTGCAGCCGGCATGGGGAATTCTGGAAGAAGAAGTCCACAGATCTTAAAAAAGCTGCCAAGATTGGAAGCCCCTGTCCTAGAGCTTACATGGAAAATGGTCTTTCTGCATTTCTCCTGGAACAGCAGCTGAGCTGAAGGTTTACTTGCTGAACTCCCATTTTCCTGAGTCCTAAGGTAGCAACCTCAGGACATGAGTTGGGAGTAAGATGGATGTATCCTGACCAATTTTAAAGCAGGGGTTTCCGCCCTTGGCAACTTTAAGCCTGGCGGACTTCAACTCCCAGCATTCCCTAGCCAGCTGGCTGGGGAATTCTGGGAGTTGAAGTCCGCCAGGCTTAAAGTTGCCAAGGCTGGAGATCCATTCTTTAAAGGGAGCCCAAGCCTTTTAAAATGTTACCTCAGGCATAGTAGTTGAGTTTAACGTTTTGAGAAACTTGTTTGTTTTATGTGTGGAGTAGTCAACACAAGTCCCTTTTCAGAGATGGTGGTTTTCCAAAATTTGAGGATCTGTGTCTTAGATCTTAAGTAGGGTCTGACTCAGCCTTTGGCATACACACACGCACCCAGAAAAAAAAAAATAGAGCCTTGGTCCTTGAAGCAATTTAATATTCAACCCACTAATGTTTACAGACTACAAGATGAATGGCACCATATACCAGGGAAACTCACATTGCTTTGCAAAAAGTTTTCCATGCTGAAAAAAAATTATCATGTTTTCTTTTCCGATAAAGAACCGCTAGGTCCTGATTTTGAATTCTAGTCTTCTCAGAAATTCACTCTTCGCAAAGAGGAAAATCAACCACCTTCACACCATAGGCCTCTGCAGGCATTGAAATTTATTATTATTATTATTATTATAAACTCCTAGGACCCTTCTATTTGCAAAGTTGAAAGCCTCCAGACTTTAGAGCTTCATCAATCTCCATAGACCATTTTCAAACTCAGATGTTTGCTGCTATTTCCGAATTATCCCCTGGGTTGATGCATGTGACAGTCTTAAGACGAGATAGCATGAAAATTTTTGTGTCTTTCATTCCCATTAATTTCCCTTGTTGGTACAGAATGTCTGTTCTGGAATGATGATGTCTCTCTCTCTCTCTCTTTTTTAATATGTTTGTGCACAAACTGAGTGCGGGCCATGTCCTGTAGCAAACCAATCAGATTTGCCAAGAACAGATAGTCTTTGACTTACAACAGTCCTTGTTTAGTGACAGTTCGAAGTTAAAATGGCACTGGAAAAAAAGTGACTTATGACCATTTTCCACACATACGACCATTGTAGCATCCCCGTGGTCATGTGATTTACAGTGTCCCCGGGGTCATGCGATCACCTTTTGATGAGCAAAGTCAACGGGGAAAGCTGATTCACTTAGCAACCGTGTTACTAATTTAACAACTGCAGTGATCCACTTAACAAATGTGGCAAGAAAAGCCGCCTTCTCTCTCCCACTTTCTTTCTTCCTCTCCTCCTCTCTCCTCTCCTCTCCTCTCTGATTCTCCCCTCTCTCTCCTCATCTCCTCCTCCTCTCTTCTTTCTCCTTGCCTCTCCTTCTCTCCCACGTTCTCCTTCTCTCCTTTCTCATTCTCTCCTCTCCTCCTCTCTTCTCTCGTTCTCCTCTCTCTCATCCTCTTCTTCTCTCTTCTTTCTTCTCTCCCTCTTTCACTGTCTCTCCCTCTCTCTCTCTCCTTTCTTTCTCCTCTCTCCTTCTCTCCTCTTTCTCTCTCCTCTCCTTTTCTCTCCTTCTCCCTCTCCTCCTCTCTCTTTCTGGGGGCAAAACTCACTTAACAAATTTCTCACTTAGCAACATAAATTTTGGGTTCAATTGTGGTCGTAAGTCGAGGACTACCTGTACAGATGATCCTCGACTTACAACCAACACAGAGACCAGAATTTCTCCCGCTAAGCAAGGCAGTTCTTAAATGAATTGTGCCCTATGATGCGAGCCTTTTGCCACAGCCGTTAAACGAATCACTGCAGCTGTGAAGGGAATCGTGACTGTTAAATGAATCTGTGACTTTTACTTGTTGGAATCCAGCTGGGAAGGTTGCAAAATGGCGATCACATGATCCGAGGACCCTTGCAACCATCGTAAATACGCTGGGTGCACAATTATTAGGCAAGTTGTATTTTTTGGGGGGTGGGGGAGACTCTGGAACAACTGCAGTGCTCTCGGGCAATCCAAAAAATATTAATGAACCTCAAACCTGAATATTTAAGAAAGTAAAAGTGAGGTTTGGGGCTTTCTTAGTAGAATATCTAGGTGTGCACAACCATTGGGCAACTATTAGTGTGCAGAGTTATTATGCACACCTTGATATAGGGCAGTGGTGTCAAACTTGAGGCCCGTGGGCCGGATTTGGCATGCAGGATGTTTAGATCTGGCCCTTGGGGCCGGCCTGGAAACAGTCAAGGACTGCCCTGCGGTGTTAGGGAAAATGGAGCTTGGGGTGGGGGCATGCATGGCTCCCACACCCCGTTTTCAACCATGACGGCCTCCTGCAGCCCTCTGCTAGCAAAAACGGAGCTCGGGGGTCTGCGTGGCCCCCCCAGCTCCGTTTTTGCTGGCAGTGGGCTGCAGGAGGCCATCCAGGCTGAAAATGAGGCATAGGGTCTCAAGGAAGTCCTTCCTTAGCCCTTGGCCACCACACGTGCCTCCGATACGAGTCCCACGGCCCTCCGAGGTCGACCCTGATTCGCCCCTCAATGAATTCAAGCTTGATACCCCTGCTATAGGGTGTTGATCTCCTTAGGCCACTTTGCTCCCTCATTACACAAATACACATCCCTTGATATGCTTATGTCGAATCAGCATTCAAGTTTATGCAGCTTGGAGATGGGAAATTGTTCTTCTGCCTGATCATAAAAATAATCCAGGCGGTACTGTTTTAAGATCTTTAAGTTCTTTACATCGAGATATCTATGTAAAGAGGGAATATGTAAAGAGGGAGCAATTACTGTACAGTCTTCTTTAAAACTCAGCTCCAATCAAGCTGTAAAAAGATGATATGGTCAACATACTTGCCTAATAAATGTGCCCACGGTGTATATGCTGGTACCCAAATTTTGACCTCCCCACGACTGTGGGGATTGCTGTGTTGGTTGTAACAGAGAAGACCGGTTGTTAAGTCCCTTTTTTCAGTGCAGTTGTAATTCCGAATTTTTGCTAAATGAATGGTTGTAAGTGGAGGGCTACCTTTAGTTCCCACGCAATTATACAACTAGCCCGTTAAAAAGGATACCGTCACCGCATTTGCCTGCTTCCAGACGAGGGTGTTGTGACATTACTGCGCCTCGCTTATAGGATTGTTACAGGTGGACTGTGTAACTATCTGTCAAACAGCTGCCACTTTCCTCCTGTATTTTTTCCAGCAGTCCAATTTCCTGGTAAGGTGGGTGGAAAAGAACCACACCCTTATGCAGTGTAAGGGGACTCAAAATGGTGCAGGAATAACACCGATGCCTTATCCTATTTATAACCGTTTCTGAAATCGTCCAACTGGAGACAATTTGGGTTGGTCCAAGGCCAACAGGCAAGAAGGCCTGTTGATGAACCACCGGCAAATGTTCAAAGTTGAGCCACCCTTTAAAAAATTGTGCCTGTTGATCTCGCCGGATTGAGTGCTACATGAGACGCGGGGTGTTGGCGAGCGAAATACAGTTTTCGTCTTGTACATGGATTGTTTGCCTGGCTCAAGAAAGGATGTGATTGTTTGGGAGGGCTGGGCATGACTGTCGGGGTGGGCAGGATTATGTTAAGAATGAACATTGCCAACTGGAGTGATGATGTCTTCTTGGAAACCATTAAAGATTTAAACCTTCTCCTTGATTGTCCGTGGTGCAAGTGTAATTTTACATTCGTTTCCTGCAAGATTCATTTCCAGGATGGACGCTGCAGAGAGAGATGCACAGGGGTAACAGATAACATAAAAAGGGTTGGAAAGGACCTTGTAGGTCATCTAGTCCAACCCCTTGCCCAAGCAGGAGATCCTACACCATTTCTGACAGATGGGAGTCCAATCTCTTCTTGAAAGTCTCAAGTGATGGCACTCCCACAACTTCCGAGGGCAATTTCTGTTCCATTGGTTGATTGTTCTCACTGTCGGAAAGTTTCTCTTTATTTCCAGGTTAAATCTCTCCTTGTTCAGTTTCCATCCATTATTCCTTGTCTTGCTTACAGGCGCTTTAGAAAATAGCTTGACCCCTTCCTCCTCTCTGTGGCAGCCCCTCAAATATTGGAAGACTGCTATCATGTCTCCCCTGGTCCTTCTCTTTACTAGACTCGACATGCCCAGTTCCTGTAACCGTTCTTCATATGTTTTAGTCTCCAGTCCCCTAATCATCCTGGTTGCTCTTCTCTGTACTTTTTCTAGAGTCTCAACATCTTCTTGTAATGTGGTGAACAAAACTGGATGCAGTACTCTAGGTGTGGTCTTACTAATATAGAGTGGTATTAGTACCTCCCTTGATCTTGATTGTATCCCTGAGCTAATACAACTTAGGATTGCATTAGCTTTTTTGGCGGCGGCTGCACACTGCTGGCTCATATTTAGCTGGTTGTCCACTCAGACTCCAAGATCCCAAGATCTTGAGAAGAATAAGTGGTGCCTGGATCAAAAGTAGTAACTGTGAGAGGGATCTTGGGAGTCCTAGTGGATGATCACTTAAATATGAGCCAGCAGTGTGATGCAACTGCCAAAAGAGTCAGCATAGTTCTAGGCTACATTAATGGAGGGATAGAATCAAGATCATGTGAAGTGTTAATACCACTTTATAAGGCCTTGGTAAGTCCACACTTGGAATACTGCATCCAAATTTGGTCGCCACAATATAAACAAGATTTTGTGACTCTAGAAAGAGTGTAGAGAAGAACCACAAAGATTATTAAGGGACTGGAGGCTAAAACATATGATGAACAGTTGCAGGAATTGGGTGTCTAGTTTAATGAAGGACTGGGGTGACATTATAACAGTCTTCCAATATTTGAGGGGCTGCCACAAAGAATAGGGGCTCAGCTTGTTTTCCAAAGCACCGGATGGCCAGACAAGGAATAATGGATGAAAACTGATCAAGGAGAGATTCAACCTAGAAATAAGGAGGAATTTTCTGACCGTGAGAACAATCAACCAATGAAACAGAAATTGCCTTCAGAAGTTGTGGGAGCTTCATCACTGGAGGCTTTCAAGAAGAGACTGGTGTCAGAAATGGTGTAGGGTCTCCTGCTTGGGCGGGGAGGGTTGGACTGGATGACCTCCAAAGTCCCTTCCAACTTTTGTTATTCTGTTAAGTTTGTGGCGGAGGATATATTTGAGAATTTAAGATTGTGCACTCTGCTTTACTAGATCAACATAAGTGATCAACATTTTATTTATTTTTCCCACCTTTCCTACTTTATAAGTAACTCAAAGCAGCAAACATACATAATACTTCTATTTTCCCCATAAGAACAATCCTGTGAGTTAAGTTGGGCTGAGAGAGAGAGAGTGTGGCCCATAATCACCCAGCTGTCTTTCATGCCTACAGAACTCAGTCTCCTGGTTTCTAGCTTGGTGCCTTAACCACTGGATCCCTAAATATGCCTAAATAGAGAATTGGCACAAGTGACAAAGCAATAACTAAGAATCCTGTACTATTACCCACAAACTCTGACCCTTCTAACATTGTGGAATATTTGAAAGTCGGTGTCTGCTGGAATGTTATAAGCTCAGGGTGGTGGGTGGGGCAGGCTTACTATTGTAGCTAGCTGTCCCACTTTAGTCTGACTTTACATCCCATTTCTAATCCTGATCAGTTATCTGAAAAGCCAGACTGCCTTGGCATTGGCGGGGCGCAGCCATTGGCAGCAGAGAAGCAGATGCGGGAGGATGGATTTCGTCCCTGTTCTCAGGCAGAAAGTATGTTGGGATTAACTGGAATCGGGGAAGAAAGACGCCAGCCGTTTCCATTGAATGGGTTTAAGCCAAGAGGCAGCAAATGCTTTTGTGGCTAACACCAGCTCCCTGTTTGAGTACTGAGACAGGTGTAGACTCCCCCCACTTTTGTTTTAAACCCCCCGCCCCCCGCCCCAATCCTCTCAGCAAGCCAAGCATTTGGCATACGTACCAGTTCCAGAAGGCAGCCTTGGAATGAGTGAAAAGAACATTTGCTGGACTGCCCTGTTGCACTTCCAAAATCCCATTGTGTAGTCGACTTTTACTACAGAGCTGTCTTATAGCTATTGTCTACCTCAGCGGTCCCCAACCATTCTGGCTTGACAGCCCGGCCGGGGATGGATGGGTGGGAGAGAGGGGGATAGCAATAGCCATAGCACTTATACTTATATACCGTTTTATAGTGCTTTACAGCCCTCTCGAAGCGGTTTACAGAGTCAACCTATTGCCCCCAACAATCTGGGTCCTCATTTTACCCACCTCGGAAGGGTGGAAGGCTGAGTCAACCTTCAGCCTGGTGGGATTCAAACTGCCAAATTGTAGGCAGCTGGCTGTCAGCAGAAGTAGCCTGCACTACTGCACTCTTAACCACTGCGCCACAGAGGCTCCTATATAGTTCGACGTGAGTGATAGGCAAGTGAGCGCAAGAGTGCGCATCTCCATTTGCGCGTGGAAAGGGAGCTTCACGTGCAAGCCTAAGCAGCCGCCACTTGTGCGAGGTAAGCTCCGCGGGAGGCTTTGCATGCGCACACATGCTCGTTTCCAAATACGCCATGGCCTGTTAGTGGGCCACAGCCTGAGGGTTGTGGACCCCTGGTTTGCCTCTATGTGCCTGTTGATGGCTGCTTTGCCTGAGTGCCTAGCAATTAGTAATGCCATCAGTTATGAGCTCTCCCCCTATTGAGAAAAGATATTTTAGAAATATATGTTGGCAGATTCTATAATACGACTGTTTTAGAAATACAGGGCACTGTCCTCTCGGACCACACATAGTGCAACTCCTCAACTTGCTACAGTTGAGCCCAAAATTTGTTGCTAAGTGAGACATTTGTTAAGTGAGTTTTGCCCCATTCCATGCCAGAGTTGTTAAGTGAATAAATGAAGTTCTTAAGTTAGTAACATGGTTGTTAAGTGAATCTGGCTTCCCCCCATTGACTTTGCTTGTCAGAAGGTTGCAAAAGAGAATCACATGACACTGCAATAGTCATAAATATGAGTCAGTTGCCAAGTGCCTGAATTTTAATCACGTGACCATGAGGATGCTGCAACAGTCATAAGTGCGAAAAACTTCTTCAGTGCTGTTGTAACTTGAAATGGTCACTTAAACGAACTATTGTAAGTCAAGGACTGCCTGTACATACATCTGTCTCAGCAGTTCTATTGATCTCGTGAAACCTGTTGTGGTTGTTGCTTGTTTTTTTAAAAAAATTAAGCTTAGCAAAGATCTCCAAAGTGTTCTGAAAGCTTCGGAAAACCATCTGCAACAGGCAAAGCTTGATTTTTCACCAAATGAATCACAACTGAGTTTTTCATTGGTCTTTATTTCTTGAAAAATGAGCTTCATTCGCTACACAGCATGGCAAAGAAATGAATCTTGAGGAGAGATTGGCAAGAAAGATGGGGGAAATTTAAGGAGTCCAAGTACCTGCTTTGACCAAAAAAAGGGGGCGGGGAGGCAGTGGGGGCAGTAAAAGGAATGCAAAAATTCCAGGACATCATGTCAGATTGTTTGGGACAGCCAATTCTATCTGAGTAGAGAATAAGACCGCAGAGGAGACAAGCCTCTCTTCAGGGAAATGTCACCGATTTGATTCTGAAGTCTCCATCGACCGCCAGATAATCAATCATATTAAGGCCCAGCCGGTTGGGGAAGACGATTTCTTCACTCCCTTCCGTTTTGACTCGGATGCCATCTTCCGTAAAACTGAAGGTGATCTGGAAGACATCGTAACAAGGGAAGATCAAGACCGAGCGCGGACATCAAAGTCTCTGTGGTGTTCTTAGGTGCTAAATGAACATCAAAGCCAATGGCGGGATTGGAATAACAACCGCTTCTCTGGCTGGGTAGGTGTGGCCAGTGGGTCATGTGACTGGATGGCTGATGTCACTCATCACACCCAACCCCCGCCTCCCAGCCACTCGCCTCAAAGGAAGAGGGAGGATTCAGCCGGTTGGGGCTAATCCCACCACTGGCTGACACTGGCCTCGCTCATTTTTCGGCCTATTTGGGGGGCGTTTGGGGGGATGTTTTCCAGGACATTTTTGGCCTGAAAAATGGCCCCAAAGGCCCCCAAAATGGGCCAAAAATGAGCAGGGGTGGGGCCAGCCTGTCGTGGGGTTTGCCAGTTCACCGAACTTAACTACTGGCTCAGCCGAACCGGTGAGAACCGGCAGCATCCCATCTCTATCAAAGCCATGTTTTACACTATGAAGGAAAAACATAAGTTTCTAACCCAGGGTTAACTTTGAAGTAGAGTAGACCTTACATGGTGCAGTTAAGGAAGTTCCTCCTAAAATGGTATCCTGGGATATGGGATGCATTTTCTTAGAGATAGTGTAAGGTTGATGAATCAAAGGATTCACAGATGTTTCCTCAATATGAACTAATAGTTACAGCAATGTTTCTTAACCTTGGCGTCTTAAAATAGGTGGACTTCAACTCCCAGAATTCCCCAATCAGACTTGATGGCTGGGGAATTCTGGGAATTGAAGTCCACACGTCTTCAAGTTGCCAAGGTTAAGAAACACTGAATTACAGCTTCATTGGAGTTGATTTTTAAAGAAGACTGTAAAGTAATTGCTCCCTTTTTACATATTTACTCACTCCCTCTTTACATAGATATCTGTATGTAAAGAACTTTAGATCTTCAAATAGACTTTAGATCTTCTAGGGCCTAGCCCTAGATTATTTTTATGATCAGGCAGAAAGACAATTGGGGCAATTATCCAAATATCTCTTTCATAGGAGGTCTCCAGTAAAGCTCACCCTCACGAACCTAAGTGCCTCTAGATGCATGGAATTCAGTTCCCAGAATTCTCAGCATAGTAGCTAGGGAATTTTGGAAGTTGTAGTTTGCACATCTGGAAGGCAACTAGATTGACAAGATGGCCCTGTCTGAGTTTTCCATGGTCTGATTCATACATGGGGTCATCACATATATATTTCATACACTTTCAGATTTTTGTGTTTTGCAAGCAAGCTCCATGGTTTATGGCTTAGCATGTTGTCTTTACTTACTAAAACACTGGGTTTTTTAATCATTTTTTATTTTCATCATATAATAATATACAAAAAAGAAAATAGGAAATTAAAGGAGGGAAAGGGGATGGGGGAAAGGGGGTGTGAAATACAAAGGAGAAGAGTAAAAGAAAAAAAAAAGCATTGATTTCCAACTTTTCCATGCACAGGTCAAGATAAACACACTCCAACCTCAACTTTTTGCTTTTACACATTCATACATAACTAGCTATTTCCACAACACCGAATCTTTCTAGTCAACAAAACCAAGATCAAAGTTTCATTTTCTTTCTTTCTTTCAGTTAAGGCCAAAGGATTTGAAAGAATACAATAAATTTGGTAAATAAAAATGGTGACAGCTCACAAAGATTACTAGGTGCAAATAGAAAAGCACATTGTTTCCATAGCAAGGAAGATAAAGCAGGAATGGTTAACTTGATTATTGAAAGAGGAAAGTAGGTTCTTATTCGGATATCATTTCTGGAATTTGTGCTTGTGAAGAAAAAAAAATGAAATATTGATCTTGGTTTGGTCGATCAGAAAGATGTGGTTTTATAAAACACTGTTTTTTTAAAAAAACCCAGATAGTACAAGGTGAATATACACAAGCATCCTATACCTTGCAAAAGGGGAATCACATGACATTGCAACTGTCATAAATACATGCCTGTTGCCAAGCATCCAAATTTGATCACGAGACCACGGGGGTACCGCAATGGTCATAAGTCTGGAAAACAGTCATAAGTCGCTTTTTTCAGTGCCGTTTGACTTTGAATTGGTCATTATAAGAATGGTTGCAAGT
>NW_020769399.1:2678942-2698037 GCF_900518735.1 Pseudonaja textilis
GATAGATAGATAGATAGATAGATAGATAGATAGATAGATAGATAGATTACTACTGCTATATACAACTGTAGGCCCTAAGTCAAGGGTCTTCAAACTTGACAGCTTTAAGACCTGTGGACTTCAACTCCCAGAATTTCTTCTCCAGTCATGTTAGCTCAGGAATTCTGGGAGTTGAAGTCCACAGGTCTTAAACTTGTCAAGTTTGAAGACCCTTGCCCTAACTCTATCCAACCAATTAATTAAAAAAAAAAGATCTTTGAATACTCCTTGATGAATATTTTTGTATTTTTCTGTATCCGTTTTTCTGCTTTGGAATATTCTAATAAAAAACTCAAAGTAGAAAAAAGTGACAAATTCAACCAATGTTGGGGGAGATGCATATTTTCATTGTGAAGAGGACCAAATGGGAAAGTACTGTATCCCTAATATCAATACAATGGATATCCGTAAGGTGCTTTTTCAAGAGGCCACTGGATTCTCTGGTTTTTCTTTGAAGATGTTTTGCTTCTCCTCCAAGAAGCTTCTCAGCTCTGACTGAATCATTCCCCAACATCCAGTCAGAGTTGAAGAAGCTTCTTGGAGGAGAAGCGAAACATCTTCAAAGAAAAACCAGAAAGTCCAGTTGCCTCCTGAAAAAGCACCTTTGAGACAACCATACCTTGGATGACGGAGAATCTCCATAGACGACACGGAGAATAGGCATTGTAAGATTCTCAAAACCCAATATAACGAAAACATTTCCAGAAATAGTTACTTGTTCATCTCAGGCATACAAGCAAGTCCACCCTTTCCAGGCCTTCTGAGAATTTGTATTCTCCCCACTTAGTTAATTGCCTAATAAATCGTGTTTAATGTTTAGACACATGTTCCTAGGGATATAAACTATGGACTAAAGTAATTGCTTTATGCCATTCCCGGGGACAAATTATTTATCTGTTGATCCTTTGTCCATCTGGAAAGATGTTCCTTGAAATCAGCAACGAACAGGAAAGTACTATGTCCCTAATATTCAAAGGCAACTGTACTGAGGTATTAATGCCAGAATAGTTATCACACTCCACCTTGGAAGATTGAATCCATCTGTATCCAGTGCAGACAATGTGAATCACATGCCACTCTTAAAATAGAGGTAGACACTAAAGAATGGGTTGACTGCCAGTTGCATTCATTAAAACAAATATTCATCCTAGATTCTTTTTCCCTACCTTTGACATCATGTTTTTCAGTCAAGACTTCAAGCAGACAAGATTTGTTTTCCTATAAAAGCCAATAAACAAAAAGAAAGAGAATAATATCTTGTCACATGCTTGGTCAAAGCAGAAAAGAGCACTGTAAGACTATTTTTGTTTGAGGGGAGGGAAATCTTTTAATGTGACGCTGTTTTAGCCAAACCACCAGCTTCTTGGTTACAGGATACAGATCGACATTCAAGGTAGATGGTCGTATAGAAAAGCTGCCATTTATTTTATAAAGCCAAAATTATAGCTTCTCTTCCTTCCTCTTCTTAATTTATCGGCATAAAAATTCTGAAACTCTACTATTTAAGAAAAACAGAAATCAAATGCATCATTTCACTATCCCAAAGTCAATGTAACACAGTGGATATGTATTGTAAGATTCTCAATATAACAAAAACATTTCCGGAAATAGTTACTCATCTCAGGCATGCAAGCAAGTTCAACTTTTTCAGGCCTTCTTCCAGGTATTCCCCCAATTTAGTTAATTACCTAATAAATCATGTTTAATGTTTGGACACATGTCCCTAGAGATATAAACTATGGTCTAATCTAATTGCTTCCTCATGCCCTTCACAGGGACAAATTATTTATCTGTTGATCCTTCGTCCATCTGTATCCGTTTTTCTGCTTTGGAATATTCTAATAAAAAACTCAGAGTAGAAAAAAGTTACAAATTCAGCCAGTATTTCCTAGTCAAACCACAGACAATTACAATGATCTAATACATATGGATTTTACAGAAGACAATGTTGAAAAAGCACTGCTCAATCTAAAACCATCTCTATCTATTGGACGGAGTGGAATATGTGCCTACTTCTTAAAAGAGCTATCCACTGCCATAGCCGAACCTCTAAGCATAATCTTTGAAAAATCTTTCAGGACCGGCTCCTTGCCATAACTATGTTCACAAGCCACGGTCATCCCCATCTTCAAAAAGGGAGACCTCCAGCCTAGTTGAAAATTACAGACCAATCTCCTTATGCTGTGTCACCTGTAAAGTCATCATCCTCTACTTAGAAACCATCCAATCCATCATCCTCTACTTAGAAACAAACAACCTACTCTCTAATAAACTATTTGGTTTCAGGAAAAAACTATCCTGTAATCTGCAACTCTTACACTGCAAAAACATATGGACTACACAACTCGATCAAGGCAAAGCAATAGACATAGACAGACTTCTGTAAAGCCTTTGATTCAGTGATACACGACAAACTACTCCTAAAACTAAAATCTTATGGTATCTCTGGACAACTGCATAACTGGATAGAAGCATTCCTGTCAAACAGACAACAAATGGTCAAAATTGGAAGTGTCCTATCAAATTCTGTACCTGTCAACAGTGGTGTCCCCCAAGGCAGTGTTCTAGGACCAACTCTCTTCATACTCTACATAAATGACCTCTGTGATCATATTAAGAGCAACTGCGTTCTTTTCGCTGATGATGTAAAGCTGTTCAATACCACAGACAATACTGCTACCCTTCAAAAAGATCTTGACTATGTATCAGAATGGTCAAACAAATGGCAACTTCAAATCTCAACAAATAAATGCTCTGTCTTACATATTGGCAAAAAAAAAATCAGAAAATAAAATACAACCTAAATAGTCAAGATCTTGTTGATGATCCAAGCTCTGTAAAGGACCTTGGAATACTCATCTCTAATGATCTAAGTGCTAGAGCCCACTGTAACTATATAGCCAAAAAGGGGTTCAGAGTTGTTAACCTAATCTTACGTAACTTTTTCTCTGGTAATATTACACTACTAACTAGTGCATACAAAACATTTGCTAGACCAATACTCGAATACAGCTCATCAGTCTGGAACCCACATTACATATGTGATATTAACACAGTTGAGAAAGTCCAGAAATATTTCACAAGAAGAGTTCTCCACTCCTCTACTCATTGCAGAATACCTTATGCCACTAGACTCAAAATTCTAGACCTAGAAAATCTACGCCTCCTTCGGTCCGATCTAAGTATAGTATATAAAATCAAATGTCCTACCAGTCAATGAATACTTCAGCTTCAACCATAACAACACAAGAGCAAACAATAGATACAAACTCAAGCTTAACCGCACCAAACTTGACTGCAGGAAATACGACTTCAGCAAGAGTGGTCAATGTCTGGAATACTCTACCTGACTCTGTGGTTTCTTCCCCAAACCCCAAAAACTTTAAGCTTAGACTTACTATTGACCTCACCCCTTTTCTAAGAGGTCTGTAGGGGGCGTGCATAAGCACACCAACGTGTCTACCGTCCCTGTCCTATTGTTTCTTTTATTTTTTATTTTTCTTATATGTATCCATGTATTCATAACTATGTTTTTACTTATACCTATTATCTTGAAAGCAATTGACAAAAATAAATAAATAAATAAAATAGATTTGGAGAAAGAAGGAAGGAAGGAAGCAGAGGTAGTATTCAGCAGGTTCTGATCAATTCTGGAGAACTGGTAGTGGAAATTTTGAGTAGTTCGGAGAACAAGCAAATACCACCTCTGACTGGAGATTTTACAGTCTCCAGTCCTTCCCCTGCCACACCTATCAAGCCACACCCACAGAACTGGTAGTAAAAAAATTTGAATCCCACCACTGGAAGGAAGGAAAAGGAGAGAAAGGAGTAAGAGAAAGGCAGGCAGGCAGAAAGAGAGAGAGAGAGAAAGAAGGAAAGAAAAAAAGAAAGAATACTACTGCTACTACGGCTGTAGGCCACAGGATTAATCAACCCACTTAAAAAAACCTGTTTGAGTACTTCATAATGGATATTTTTTGTATTTTTCTGTGTCTGGTTTTCTGCTTTAGAATTTTCTACTGAAAAAAACCTCAGAGTAGAAACAGGCAGGGAAGGTCATGAAACGAATCAAAACTCAATTAACATATGTCTCCAAAATGTCTCAGTAACAGAAACATTGGGCTCAATTCGTAGTCGTAAGTTGAGAACTACCTGTACATTGGGAAGAGTTAGCGGTAAAATTCAAAAATATTTACTTGCAATTTTGCAATTTTACTAGCTTATAATTGTGTATAAGTGCCGGGGAAAGAAACGGGATAAGGATATAATATATATCATCCTTTTTCTACTGAGGATGGATTTTCTTGTACATACCCACATCAACCAATACGATGGCCTATGAGTATAGGGGGAAATCATCTACATTTGAGGTATATTCTGCAGATTGTAATGATACGGTAGTAATATTATCTAATTTAGAGGCAGGGCATTTAGGATTATTTTCCTGGGGAAGCTACCTTTTGTAACCAGGTGCCATTTTTCACCTCTGTGTTAATCTAAAATAATTTAGTGGAATATTGTGTAAGACTTCTCTATTGTTTTGTACAAAGGTTATATATTTGTGGGTCAGCTGTCCAGTGTCATGTTAATGATGGATATTAATGGAAATGGAAACGGGTAAACAGGACGAGGAAACAGATGGAATGCTACAATAGGGTGTACCTGGGAGTTACGTAGCTGGATAGAGTGCGAACCCATAAAGAGGTTCACAAGACCATATATTTGAAACTATATAAACCCCAGCCTTCCTGGGAACTGCCCAGGGGTGGCATTCAAATTTCTTAACTACCAGTTCTGTGGCTGTGGCTTAATTTGTGGGCGTGGCTTGGTGGTCATGTGACTGACTGGGCATGGTCAACTCGACATCACTTACATCGAGAGGTGCTTCTCTTTGCCTGGCCTCTCATGACTGTGGGGATGCTGTGAAAAATGGTCATAAGTCACTTTTTTCAGTGCCATTGTAACTTTGAATGGTCACTAAATGAACTGTTGTAAGTCAAGGATTACCTGTACAAAAATACAAAAAGCTTCTTTGCTTGCAAAAAGCTGCCCTAAATACCAAGCATTAGATTTAAAATACCTGCAAGCTGGAGTTACAAGTCAGGCAGGGTGCCAGAGCACCTTGAAGAATTTAAATAGTTGAAATGCAATAACTATCAGCAGCCAACTCTTGCTCATAAAGTGAAACCCTTTAGCCAAGAGGTCATTTAAGCTCTCCAGAAAGAGCACACCCAGGAGAAGCAATCCTTAGATCCATTTGCACCACTTAAAGACACCAGCTGGTCTCACTCACCTCATAGGATATCCTGAGGAAATCATCCAGATTTAAGGAAAGGTCACATGCCCCTCAGAAAGGCAGTAAAAAAAATTAGAGCCAAGCTTGCATCCTGCCTCTTGTAAGAACTCCCCAAAAGGACAGTGCCAGATATGCCCTCGCCCTTCTTGTCCACTTCCTCCTCTTCTTTGTATTGGGTGGCCACTCTAGCATAATCGTCCAGCTATTAAATCAGTATATTTAACGTTCTTGATGATTCTCTCTAGTTTTCATTCCAGTTTTTACTTCTTGGCTCCAGCATTTTTTGTCATACATTCAGTATAAAAGTTAAATATGGTATAATATCTAATGGTATCTAATTTTCTCTTCTGTTCCTTCTATAAGCAGCTGTGGTGATGTGGTAAACCCTATTTTTAAAGGATATCTAGAATTTATTGTAGTCGATGCTGTTAAAGGCCTTAATATATCAATAAAGCAAAAATAGAAGGTTTTTTTTTTCCAGAACTTTCTTGCCTTTCTCATTATCTGCTCTCATCTGAATCTTGCACTGTTACCTTTTGATAACAGTTCATTGTATAATGAAGATGAATGAAAGAAGAGATGAAACTCTGTTTACTTTACAGGAAGGGCCTGTTGATTAGGACAGGATTTTGGAGATTCATTATCTTCCTAAAGGGACACTTGATATCTAGCATTATTTTTGGCACAAAATTCCTTCATTCAAGTTTTCAAAATATTGCTTAAGCTAGTTTGCATTCTATTTAGCTGCTTTTATTGTTCCACCTTTTAACATTTTAAATGATTTAATATTAATTCATTATTTATCTATGCTAGCAGTGTAAATGTAGAACAGTGGGGTATAAATATTCAATACCACAAAACTTATTTCCAAACAGTGAACGTTATAAAACAATATTGATGATGTGCTACTGTAAATTATCATACACTTTGATTGGCTTCTACATTATGATTTACCACTTCTACATAATATAATACTTTTTAAAATTTGCTTTGGCATTTTATGCCTTCATTTTTTTGATCATTACTTTCTGTTAATGTCTCTGGTAATTTCCAAAACACAACTTGCATTCTTTAAATAATAAGAAATAGCCATTTTCTGAAATATATCTGAAGTGTTACCTCTCTTCCTTTTTTAAAAATAATGTTGAAAAATGCTAATAAGATCTAAGTGACTTCATCAGAGAAAAACACAAGCAAAATATCACCACAAATTATCAATGCCTCAATATTGGATAATAGACCATCTCTCTACCTAGACTAATTCTGCTGGAGGCAGGCCTATTGATTTAATTGTGGATGATGCAATAATCAAAGACGACAATACAAACAAAGAAGTAAATAAAGGAAAAGGATGAGAATCAAAAAGCTTGCAATTTTATGATGCTGAACTAGTCCAGCAAACATATTTCCTAAGTTTGGATTTAGACCATTTTTAATGACCAAAATAGTTAGTTATCTTTGATTTCTACAATACTGTGTTGGTTATTTTTCTAAAACCTCTTTGGTGCATTTATGTCCATAGCGGGACTGAAAGGCAACTGTAGGTAATTGTTACTTGTTTGATAGCTTGTATTTTATTGAAGAACTCCAGGGGCACAAGGGATGATTTATCCTGCTATTGTTGCCTACGGATTTTGCAGAATAAACTTGAGAGAAAGAATGGCCAGATATCACACAGAAGGCTACCATGGAGGCTCTTGCCAGGAAGGCAAGCAGCGGAGACAGCACATCCTGGAACTGTGCTGGGAGTGGGGAGTTTCCTTGGACGGTTTTGGCGGCAGCAGCATAAGGCAAAATGGGAGCAGTGTGGGGGGAGAGGAGAGCAATAGGAGAGAATGTGGGGGTGAAAGGAGCGCAGCAAGGTAACGGGAGAGAATGGAGAACAGTGAGGTGGGGGAAAGGAGCGCAGAGTGCAGCAAAGCAACGGGAGCAAATGGAAGCGGGGAAATGGCTCCCGGGCAGCAGAGAGAAGCAGGATTCATCCTGGCTGCTTCTCTGCTGCCCAGGAGCCATTTCCCGAAGGGAGAGGGACTTGCAAGCTTTTCGTGCTCTCGCTCTCCCAGCTGGAAGGAACAGTGGAGAGGCTCGTGTTGGCTCTGGGCTGCTTCTCTCACCTGCTCTTGCTGGGAGAGCGAGAGAGCCTCTCCCAGCAGGGCGAAAAGCTTGCAAGTCCTCCTCTCAATGAAACGGCTCTTGAGCAGCAGAGAGAAGCAGGATTCATCCTGGTTGCTTCTCTGCTGCCCAGGAGCCGTTCCCCGAAGGAAGCGGGACTTGCAAGCTTTTCGTTCTGCTGGGAGAGGCTCTCTCGTTCTCCCAGCTGGAGCAGCAGGTAAGAGAAGCAGCTGTTTGACCTGTCCAGAGCCAACAGGAGCCTCTCCGCGTGTTCCTCAGTGGAAGGCAAGTGGTGGGGGTGGGGGAAATGTGACCGGCAGCAGTAACAAATTGGCAAGTGGTGGGGGGAAGGTGACTGGGGCTTGCACTCACCCAGGGAGATCACCAGATCAGGTAGGGCTGCAGCAATGGCTGGCCGTGAGGGTTGGCAAAAGCAGGCTGCAGGCGTGTCATGCATGCGCGCGATGTTGCGCATGTGCAAGAGGGACTGACTGGCCAGGGAGTGGAGAAGTGGGTGGAGAGGGGCGGGGCCAGCTGATTTACCGGTTCTCCGAACTACAGAGAATCATAACAACCGGTTCT
Organism: Pseudonaja textilis; assembly: GCF_900518735.1. The sequence continues at coordinate 2,686,972 of NW_020769399.1, forward strand.
ATCGAACCGGTCTGAACCGGTAGAATTCCACCCCTGCCCAAGAGCAGAATTTCCTTTTGCAAAAGCTTCATAACAAAGCTCTTATATATTCGCGTGTTTCCAGTTGTCTGAATACCTGAATGGTTGATTTTTATCACATCCAGTTCTGTGGGAGAGGCTGGTGGAAGTGGCGTGGCTTGGTGGGCATGGCAAGAGAAGGTTACTGCAAAATTCCTATTCCCCCCCACCCACTCCTGGGGGAAGGTTACTGCAAAATCCATCATTCCTTTCCCACTCCACCAATCTGCTTTCCAGCTCCGTTCTCCTGTGCAGGGCAACAAAAGAAGACCCAGCTAATCAGCTGGGGCTCGGGAGGCAAAGAATAGATGGGGTTGGCGGGGCCAGTCATAGGCGGTATTTGCCGGTTCTCCAAATTACTCAATATTTCTCCTACCGGTTCTCCAGAATTGGTCAGAACCTGATGAATTACCACCTCTGAAACCAGGCCACCAAACCACACAGTGGCTGGATACCATCAAAGCTGATGCCAGGCAGAGCATAGAATAATTCAAAGAAGCAGTGCAAGATGAGAAGATGGGAAGAGACCTGACTCATAGAAGCACCGAGGATCAGACTCGACTAAATGGAAGTCATTGTCGTCATCATCATCAAAATTATCATCATCATCATTCCAATGTGCAACCCAGCCAAAATCTACACATATAATCAGACCTCAAAAAACTTGGGCAAACTAGATGGGAACAAAAAAAAAAAACCCTCCAAGTGGCCTCAACGACCCTCTAAAAGGATGCAAATGACCAGCTGTCTGCAAGGAGTATAAATCCTTCCATTCCCCACCATCCAGTCAGAGCTGAAGAAGCTTCTTGGATGAGAAGTGAAACGTCTTCAAAAGAAAAACCAGAAAGTCCAGTTGTTTCTTGGGGGGGAAAAAAGCACCTTTGAGACAACCATGACCTGGATGAGGGAGAATCTCCGTAAACATTTAGATGGGAACAAAAGCGCTAACCCTTTGCAGTAATTCTGATTTTTGTTGCAGTTTTGGCACAGTAAACCCGCAGAATCTGGAGAATATTCTGACGAATTGCTTGGGGTTTGTTAATATAAATCAAGCGTCTTCAAACTTGGCAAGTTTAAGACTTGTGGGCTTCAACTCCCAGAATTCCTGAGCTAACATGACTGGAGGAGGAATTCTGGGAGTTGAAGTCCACAAGTCTTAAAGCTGTCAAGTTTGAAGACCCGTCATATAGAATGATAACTTCTTGCAGCCAGCAGATGGTGCATTTGCAACAGGCAGATGGAGCTAAGAAAGAGAAGGAGGAAACAGAAGAAAAGTCACAAGCATAAAACGTGCACACTTATATGAAGGGGAACCTACAGTAGTCCTCAACTTATGATCACAATTGAGCCCAAAACTTCTAAACGAGACAGTTGTTTAAGTGAATTTTGCCCCATTTCATGACCTTTCTTGCCATTGTTGTTAACTGAATCACTGAAGTTGTTAAGTTAGTTGCTGTTAACACAGTTGCTAAGCAAATCTGATTTTCTCATTGACTTAGTGACTCAGAAGGTCGCAAAAGGGGATCCCGTGACCCAGGGACTCTGCAACTGTCATAAATATGAGTCAGTTGCCAAGCATCTGAATTTTGATCATGTGACCACGGGGATGTTGCAATGGTCTTAAGTGTGAAAAACGGTCATAAGTCACTTTCTTTTTAATGCCGTTGTAACTTCGAAAGGTCACTAAATGAACTTTTGTAAGTCGAGGACTACCTGTGTAACAGCGTACTATTTTCCCAGTGTTTTACGTCAATCAACTTCCTTGCAATATCATTGTTACAGTTAGCCAGGTCATTCCACCTGAATTGAGGGCAGTTGTGTTTGTGCAACTTTAAATAATGAGATATTCCATTTAGTGTGAATAGTAAATTTGATTCCAGGTTGCATTTAAAGTGAACAAAATTCAGCAAGGGAGAAGCTAACACACATCCATTTAAGGAAGAAATGGAAGATTCCATCAGGGGAAACAGTAGAAGGTCCAAAGAATTGCCTTTTTTAATTATTATATTAGAGCAAAAAATTAATATAATTGACATCAATGTGGTTGCAGCAACACTAAAATAGGATGAGATGCTGGAAAGCCTAAATTTACCACACAAAATATAAAACACACAGGAAAAATAAGAAATAGTTAGCACTGCTGTCATTACCTAGTTTGGTAATGAAACGTCTGCAAGAAAACCAAACTCACAACGCATCCAAGACCACCCAGAAATAAAAAAAAAGGTAAGTTGCATCAGCATTTTGTAGTTTGCAAACTTCTACAAGGAGATTGAACAATGGTAAAGATGCTTTTGTTAGTGTAAGTTTATCTTCAGGAGTTGTATATAGAAGTTGTTGTTTTTCCCCTTTTTTATTTTGCTTTCTAGAACTAGTCTGTGACTTCCTTAACAATAAATATGTATTCTTTGTATCCTTTGTGCAGTGTTTCCTTAATATATATACTCCAGGGGTGGGATTCAAAAATCCCAGCAACCGGTTCGCTGCCCAGTTGCTGTGTGGGCGTGGCCATGGTGGGCATGGCCTACTGGAACTTCCAGGAGGGCTGTTTTTCGCCTTCCCAAGGGTCCAAAGGCTTCCCTCGGGCCTCTGGGAGGGTGAAAATGGCCTCCCTCAGGCTCTAGAGGCCCTCTGGAAGCCGGAAACAGGCCTGTTTCTGGACTTCTAGAAGGCCCGTTTTTCCCCCTCCCAGAGCCTCCTGCACTTACCTGTATCGAAATGGAGACTCCTGGGAGGGGAGGGGAGGGGTGGGCGGGGCCAGCTAATCGGTTGAAATACCAGTTTGGTGAACCAGATAGAAATTTAACATCCGGTTCTCCTGAACCGGTAGAATCCCACCCTTGATATACTGTCATATTTCCTAGGCAGACCAGACAAGAAAGATGCCTAGATGAGTTACATGTAGCCCTCGACCTACGACCACAACTGAGCCCCAAATTTTTGTTACTCAGTTAGGCATTTGTTAAGTGATTTCCCCTCTCCTTATTTTACGACCTTTCTTACCGCAGCTGTTAAGTGGATCGTTACAGTTGTTGATTTAGTAACACAGTTGTTAAGTGAATCTGGCTTCCCCCATTGACTTTGCTTGTCAGAAGGTTGCAACAGTGGATCCCAGGTCATTGCAACAGTCATAAGTGTGGGGCAATTCCCAAGTGTCTTAATTTTGATCATGTGACCATGGGGATGCTGCAACGGTCATAAGTGTGAAAAACAGTCATAAGTCACATTTTTCAGTGCCGTTCGAATGTCCACTAAAATAAACTGTCATAAGTCGAGAACTACCTCTACTGTACTACAATACTACATTAGTAGAATCTTGCAAGTCACGAAGTACCAATTTCCCACTATCTCTTTTACAGCCTGAGGAGTTAGGGAGGGTCTCTCTCTTCAGACTCTTTTTCTCCACCTATTATACAGCTGTGGGCTACGCCCTCCCTTATCTGATGGTTCCCTAGCCAGCATGTCTTCCCTCCAAGGTCTTTCTCACGCATTTTTACAAAACATTTCTGTTCAAAACTTCTCATTAACCTATTTCCACCAATAACCGCAACCCCGTTATCGTATTTGCCATAGAAACAGCACTTCAAATGGTGGGAATTCAAATACGGCGACCATTTTGTGGGATTCATTAACCACAGCAATCAAGGCCTAGCTGTAGAGACGCTGTGAGTTTGATGGTGTTAGTAAGGCTACAGTCCTCAGCTGAAGCTTTTCCGATGGCCATTAGATGGGGATATCGTAAAGGGATATTGTAAAATCCTTCATCGATGCGGTCAGTTTGTGCTTAAATATGAGAGTTATAGAATAATAGAGTTAGAAGGGACCTTGGAGGTCTTCTAGTCCACCCCCCTGCTCAAGCAGGAGTCTCCTTACCATTCCAGACAAGTGGCTGTCCCGTCTCTTCTTCAAAGTACTCAACTTACAGCCATTTGTTTAGTGACTGTTCGAACTTACAACAGCACTGAAAAAAGCAACTTATGACCAGATTCAGATTAGCAGAGTTGGGAGGAACCTTGTAGGTCATCTAGTCCAACCCCCAGCCCAAGCAGGAGACCTTGCACCATTTCTGACAGATGGCAGTCCAATCTCTTCTTGAAAGCTTCCAGTGATGAAGCTCCCACAACTTCTGTTCCTTGGGTTGAATGACCCGTTTTCACACTTGTGACCATTGCAGCATCCCCATGGTCACATAATCAAAATTCAGGTGCTTGGCAACTGGCATGTACTTATGACGGTTGCAACGTCCCAGCGTCATGTGATCTGTGACCGGGATTTGTAACCTTCCCAGCCAGCTTCTGACAAGCAAAGCCAATGGATTAAACCAGATTCACTTAACCCTATAAGCGGTTACTGAATCACATAACAATTGCTGTGATTTATTGAAGAACTGTATCCAAAAGTTCCTAAAATGAGGTGGAACTCACTAAAACGAGGCTGCCTTGCTTAGCAACAGAAATTTTGGGCTCCATTTTGGTCGTAAATCAAGGACTATTTGTACATCTGAAGATTACATTTGGACAAAAGTTTTAGAAGAATTACAATTCAAATACAACAAAAACTCAATTAGCGAAAGGATTCCCCTGGTCTTACTTTGTGTGTTTCCCACTCAAGAAGGATTCTAGGACAGTCCAGAGAGGTGGATTAATTCTCTGGATTAACTCTGTTCCATTTATTATTTTGCATTTCTGTATATTTATTGCTGCTGAAAGAAAGGGCTAATTGAAAGCCTGTAAGGCACAGTCTTCTTACAGCTTCACCACCATGCCTTAGCAGGTTCTGCTAAGCATGTCCATCTTCTTAGCTTGCAAAAAAAGAAAGAATACAAACATCCAGCTGTCTGCAAGGAGTATAAATCCTTCCATTCCCCACCATCCAGTCAGAGCTGAAGAAGCTTCTTGCATGCGAAGCGAAACGTCTTCAAAAGAAAAACCAGAAAGTCCTGTTGCCTCCTGAAAAAAAAGTACCTTTGGGATTAAGATTGTAGCAGTGTTTTCAAATTCTCCATATCTTTGATCAATCCAGTTCAGCTCTTCACTTCTTTTTCTCTCAAATAAAAGTTTGCTCATTGCAGCCATTTCTCACCTGGAGATCAGATTTTTTCAACCTTTCCCCTCCATTTCTTTGCAAATGGCACGCTTATCTTGTGGCCTTTGATACTACACACACATATTTGCAGAATGCTTTCAAGTGCACCAAGCAAGAAAGGTACCATAGCAGCTTGAATCTTATTTACCTCTACATCATCTGTTATCAGATCTTTCCTGGAATAATGTTTCCACTGTTCTTAACAGTTGCACGTATCAACAAAATCAAAAAGATAACTCACAGTAAAAAAACAATTAAGGGACACTATCCCAAAATATATCAGATTTTTAAAAAGCAACAAATATATTTTTATGTGTAAGACATAATTGCAGAAAAATGATTTGTGGCCTTCCTTGTATTCTTATAGACCTGCGATGCTATTTTTTTCCCCTAGACAGCCTCGGATATATTTTATGGGAGCTGTTCTGTTTTAACTACTGCTGTTTTGAAACTGCTTTTAAGCCCTTTTGGAATTTTTGCACCATAAAGCAGATTGCAAATGCTTACAGAATGTTCTTGAACGTGTCTGGGTAAATATCAGCAACTGCCACCTGGCTCAATGGTTAACAACACCTCAAATGTGGCTTGTAGCATATTTAGCAAAGCATGTCAAATTTAAACAGCGCCGGGAAGACGGATCTTGATGGAGAAGTACATATCGGAAATTACTTGCGTGCAGAGTTCTTCCCATCTCAAAGCATAGTCCCCAACTTACAACAGTTCTTTTAGACACTGTTCGAACTTACAACTGCACTAAAAAAGTGATTTATGATCATTTTCCACACTTCTTTTTTAAATTGTTTTTTTTCACATTTTACAAATCTTAATATTAATATTAACAGTGTGGCAACATCATTGTTACACATATCAATCTCACGTTTCTATATACATTCATATACATTTATCTGTAATTTTCTTATCTCCATTATCCTTATTTCTGTTATACTTGTACCAACTATCCCAAACTTCATAATGCTTGGACTCTTCTTTATCCTTTTATTTTAAGGTACATTTATCCATTTCAACACAGTCTAGAATTTTTGGGATTACTAGTTCCTCTGAGGGCATGTTATTTTGCTTGCAACATTGTGCATATGCTATCCTGTTTGCAGTCAGAATATGTAATAAAATATAATTAATCTTTTTCCTATATTTCCTTTTAATTATTCCCAACAAGAACAGTTCCAGTTTAAATTCTATCTTATCATCCACTATTTCTTGTATCTAACTCCATATTTTGGCCCAATATTTCTGGGCTTCTGGGCATAACCACCACATATGGTAGAAGCTACCTGGGTTTCGTTTGCATTTCCAGTATTTCGGGTTTGTATTAGGGTACGTTTTAGCCAATCTCATTGGTGGCAGATGCCAATGATAAAACATCTTGTATATGTTTTCTTTATATGCTCCCGATCTTGTTAATGTATAATTCTTATTCCATTTTTTTTTCCAATTCCGCTAAACCTATATTATGCCCTATGTTTTTTGCCCAGGCTATCATGCAGACTTTTACTACCTCCTCTTCCAAAGCCAATTTTAATAAATAATTATACATTCTTGTGATGAATTTCTCCTCGGGGCCTAATAAGATTTTATCTAATTGTTGCAGCTCAGTATAAATTCCAAATTCTTCTGTGTCTTTTTTGTACCTGTTTTATAATTGAAGATATGGCCACCAATCTATGATTATACCTCTCCCTTTTAATTCCTGATTTGTTTTTAATTTTCCCTGATTATCTAATATTTCTTTGTATCTGACCATTTTACCTAGATCCAATGTATTAGGATATATCATCGCTTCCATGGTGGATAGCCAGGCTGGTATTTTCATGTAATGAGTTTTTTTTCTCTAATTTTGTTCCAAATAGAATAGAATAGAATTCTTTATTGGCCAAGCGTGGTTGGACACAGAAGGAATTTGTCTTGGTGCAAATACTCTTAGTGTATATAAGAGAAAAGATACATTCATCAAGAAATTCATAAGGTACAACACTTAATGATAGTCATAGGGAACAATAAGCAATCAAATCATACTAGGAAATAAGTCGATATAAATTGTTAGGATACAAGCGACAAAGTTACAGTCATACAATCACAAGTGGGAGGAGATGGGTGATAAGGAGTGATGAGAAGATTAATAGTGATAGTACTGCAGACTTTGTAATAGTTGGACAGTGTTGAGGGAATTTTTTGTTGAGCAGAGTGATGACTTTCGGGTGATGGCTTTTGGGAAATCTGAATCAAAGAGTCCCGCATGATCATGGCAGCATCTCCATGACCACACGATCAAAATTCAGATGCTTGGCAACTGGCTCATATTTATGACAGTCGCATGTCCGGGGTCACATGATCCCCTTTTGGTACCTTCTGAGAAGCAAAAGTCAGTGAGGAAACCAGATTCACTTAATCACCCTCTTACTAACTTAAAACAGATGCCGTGAATCACTTAACAACTGTGGCAAGAAAAGTTATAAAAGGGGGGCAGAATTCACTTAAGAAACAATTTGCTCAGCAGCAGAAAGGTTGGGCTCAACTGCGGTCATAAGTGGAGGACTACTTCTACACACAGTATGGGTGAAAACGTGGATCTTCCCATTAAAAAGAAATCTTTCTTCAATGGTGGGATTCAATTTTTTTTTTACTACCAGTTCTGTGGGCGTGGCTTGGTGGGCGTGGCAGGGGAAGGATACTGCAAAATCCCCATTCCCTGCCCATCCCACTAACCTGCTTTCCAGCTCCATTCTCCTGTGTAGGGCAACCAAAGGAGACCCAGCTGATCAACTGGGACTCAGGAGGCAGAGAATAGATGGAAGTGGGGCCAGTCAGAGGTGGTATTTACTGGTTCTCCGCACTACTCAAAATGTCTGCTACCGGTTCTCCAGAACTGGTCAGAACCAGCTGAATTGCCACCTCTGCTTTCCTTTGGTGCTTCAGAATATGTCAATGACATGTTTCGGGAAAAAGCTATTTTATATACTCCTGGATAAGCCAGTGGTGGGATTCAAATTTTTTAACAACCGCTTCTGTGGGCATGGCTTAGGTGGTAGGCGTGGCTTGGTGGTCATGTTATTGGCTGGGTGTGGCCAACTCAATATCACTCACATCGAGGCACGCATCTCCTCGCCTGGCCTCTCATGACTGCGGGGATATTGCAACAGTCGTAAGTGTGAAAAATGGTCATAAGTCACTTTTTTCAGTGCCATTGTAACTTTGAATGGTCACTCCACGCAAGCAAAGTATGAGCAAAGGAGGGGAAAAAAATCTCCAGAGAAGTTCCTGAGACAGGAAGTCTAGTTCTGCCAAGAATGTAATAAGAGTTAATGGAGAGGCAGTTTCTGTAAGCAACACCAGAATGTTTCCTTTCTGCCTTCCTTACAGGATTAGACCAGTAATTTCTTCTAACAACTGGTTCTCCGAACTGCTTAGAATGTTAACAACCGGTTCTAGCGAATAGGTGCGAACTGGTAGAATCCCACCGCTGTGAGCGTGGCAGGGGAAGGATACTGTAAAATCTCCAGTCAGAGGTGGTATTTGCCGGTTCTCCAGACTACTCAAAATTTCCACTACCGGTTCTCCAGAACTGGTCAGAACCTGCTGAATACCACCTCTGGGAGAAGCCCATCTGCCAATAAATTGACCCTCAAAATTTCAACCAAAATACCAGGAAAAACACATCACTCGTAGATAAGATGACTCTCAAATTTTCATTTCTGCTAAAAGCCAACTAGATGATGGTCGAAATTAAATTTAATCTATCCAAGAGAGCATTTGAAATGCTGACATTTTTGCTACTTTTAAATTCTCCATTTTCCCAGAGGTCTCTACCGAAGAAAAATATTTTTACCTGTATTCTAGTGTGGGATCTAATTCGATTTGCCTTTTCAATCCTAGGAAAAGATATTCAGAGTCTCTGAGAATTAAGCGGCATATAAATTTTAATAACAACAATATATTAATCCTATTGTGAGGCTTAACTTTGCATTGATTCTTTTACTGCTGCTGCTGTTTGAATATTCATTTGATTCTTTATTCCAAAGCTTATTAAATGGTTTAATACCTGTTTTTAGGAATCATTCCAACCAGCTGTTTTAAATGTTAATTACTTCAAGAGGTTTTGATGGGAAGCATTCAAAGTATTTTAAATAAATACATAAACAAGCGCGTTAAGCAATCGTGTGGGTTGCTTGGGGCTTTAACTTAGCAGATTATCTGGGTTGTGATTCAGAATGATATGTGAATTCAGCAAATTGTGGAGACAATAGTTAAACAAACTGTGGTATTGCAAGGTGTGTAAATCCAGTTCTAATCTACCGGGTTAAGAGTTGTTTGCTTTGAGTGTCAGGAAGAACTTTCTTGGACTCAGGTAGATGGACTTCTGATTGAATGTACACAATTGTAGATTTTAAAGGGAGGTAGGTCTTCTCCACTTTAGCTTGTGAGTTCTATTACCAACATGCCATCCAGGGGTGGGCTACTGGCAGTTTACAGGGATTGGGAAGAGCCCCTAGCTAAGATTCTGTGCAGTTTTGGAGACCCCCCCCCCCAAACCCCCCCCCTGGCGGGCCCGGCCCACCCACCCCGCCCCTCCCAGGAGTCCCCAGGTGGCCCATTTTGGATGCAGGTAAGTGCAGGGTGTGGAGGCTCGGGGAGGATGAAAAAAGGGCCTCCTGGAAGTTCAGGAAGGCTGGAAATGGGCCCGTTTCTGGCTTCCAGAAAGCCTCCGGAGCCCGGGGAGGCCATTTTCACTCTCCTAGAGGTTCGAGGAAAGCCTTTGGAGGCCGGGGAGGGCAAAAAGCCCCCACTCCGGCTGTAGTGTAGGAGGGTTACTAGGCCACGCCTACCGTGGCCACGCCCACCCAGCAACTGGGCAGAGAACCTTAGTAAAGGGGAAAAACTGAATTAATTATGCATTCATAGGAGCCTCTGTGGCGCAGTGGTTAGAGTGCAGTACTGCAAGCAACTTCTGTTGATAGCCAGCTGCCTGCATTCAGCAGTTCAAATCCCACCAGGCTGAAGGTTGACTCAGCCTTCCAGCCTTCCAGCCTTCTGAGGTGGGTAAAATGAGGACCCAGATTGTTGGGGGCAAGAGGCTGACTCTGTAAACCACTTAGAGAGGGCTGTAAGGCACTATAAAGCAGTATATAAGTCTAAGTACTATTGCTATTGCTATTATCTGAAAGTAGATGGTCCAACTGAAAGAAGAGATGTCATCCAGATATGAACAAGTGCTGCTAGATAAGAGGCATCTATTTGTGTTTTCCTCAAAAAGGTACAAAACCATCCAGCCTGTTTTTCCAGCCTTTGGCAGCCTGGATACCTTTTGAGAGCATTGAACAGGGCAAATTACACTGTAAAATAAAATACCAGCCAGGCCTGGTTCCAGATACTAAAATCCTTTACAATTCAAGATGGCCATCATGTAAAATCAGGTGAAATATCAAAAAGGAACCGAACCGAACAGAATAACTGAATAATTTTTTAGCAAGAGGGTCCCACAATGTTCCAAAACAAGCTTTATAATTATCTATTGGGAAAGATGGATTTCATATCCTGCACTTTTAGGCTTATTGCTGGCATTTATCATATTTATAATTTACCTGCAATCAGCTCTAAACTTTCCTAGACTAGACTATACTACAGAAGGGCAGGAATGGAATAGAAGAGAATGGAACAGATTGGAATGGAATGGATTGGATTGGGATGGAATGGAATGGATTTGAATGGAATGGAATGGAACAGATTGGAATGGAATGGAACAGATTGGAATGGAATGGATTGGAATGGAATGGAATGGAATGGATTGGATTGGAATGGAATGGAATGGATTGGATTGGAATGGAATGGAACAGATTGGAATGGAATGGAATGGAATGGATTTGAATGGAATAGATTGGAATGGAATAGATTGGAATGGATTGGATTGG
>NW_020769399.1:2701067-2743135 GCF_900518735.1 Pseudonaja textilis
TCACTGTCTCCTGGTGATTGGCCCAAATTCAGCCACCCAGCTTTCACGCCTAAGGTGGGACTAGAATTCACTGTCTCCTAGTGATTGGCCCAAACTCAGCCACTCAGCTTTCATGCCTAAGGTGGGGCTAGAACTCACTGTCTCCTGGTGATTGGCCCAAACTCAGCCACTCAGCTTTCACGCCTAAGGTGGGACTAGAGCTCGCTGTCTTGTGATGATTGACCCTAAGTCACACAGCTGGCTTTCATGCCAAAAGCAGAACTAGCATTCACACTCTCTTGATTTCTAACCTGGTGACTTAACCACTAGGGGTTGGACTAGATGACCTCCAAGGTCCCTTTCAACTCTGTTATTCTATTCTATTCTAGACTCATTGTGGCTCGTTATGAGTTCGTCCATCCCACTGAACCTTAATTTTGTTCGGTTTTCACTAGGTGTGCTGAATGTCAATCAGCAGGCCATGTGGAAGCTTTGAGAGGAAGTAATAGAGATAACAATAGCAATAACACTTAGACTTATATACCACTTTATAGTGCTTTACAGCCCTGATTCTAAGTGGTTTACAGAGTCAGCCTCTTGCCCTCAACAATCTGGGTCCTCATTTTACCCACCTCGGAAGGATGGAAAGCTGAGTCAACCTTGAGCCAGTCAGAATTGAACTGCTTGGCAGTGGGCAGAGTCAGTCTGCAATACTGCATTCTAACCACTGCCCCCCACCCCCGCAATCCCACAAAGGGTGATGGATGGAGTCATAAAATACTTGTTTATGAGAAGGGAAACATTAAATTGATTTTGGCTATTTTCAGCCTCGCTGTACTTCTGCATTTTTTTGTTTTTCTTGGCAAGCAACCACATTTCTAAGCACCAAAGCATCCATTTATTATTAAGTCTTACCTATGCATCATTCTGGATTTAGATGGTTCCAGAAATTGGAAGATTGCTTTGGTCCTCTAACTAGAAATAAGGAAGGCCGGATGTCCGACTTCGATCCTCAGCATCTTCATGGCAATTATAAATCCTATCAGAGCCCAGGAATGTAAGAACTCAAGCAAAGCAAAACAAGATTACTTAGATGCCAAAGTTCTGAGCAGAAAAACCAGAGCTCTAAAAATCAAAGCTAATTACCACCGTGCCAAAGGTCAATCAAGGAGTCAGAATCAGCTGAGATTCAGGAAATCAAGTTTGAGGTTAGAGTTAGGGTTAGCAGTTATTTGTCCATAGAAGCTTGGCTCCCAAGTCTTATTTTATAGGACTGGTTTGGGATGTGTATTTCCATGCCCAGTGTTGCAATTCAACTGGTGTAACAATTGGTTTGGTGAGGGTGCACATGTGCCAAATACTTATATACTGCTTCACAGTGCTTTACAGCCCTGTCTAAGAGGCTTAGAGTCAGCCTCTTACCCCCAACAATCTGGGTCTTCATTTTACCCACCTCGGAAGGATGGAAGGCTGAGTCAACCTTGAGCCGGTCAGAATTGAACCGCTGGCAGCTGGCAGAGTTAGCCTGCAATACTGCATTCTAACTACTGTGCCACCACGGCTCTTAAATGCTATTGATATTTCTAATCTCTTCTGGGATGTATGATGTGTAGACTCAATCATCCAGGCCAAAAGCATATAAAAAGATTAAATTGTGGCAAGAGGACCAAAGTTTATCAAACTGAAATGTTTCATTACTCATCCAAGTCAGAGAGAAGAAGGGAGGTCAAGCTATTTTCCAAGGCACCTGAAGGCCAGACAAGGAATAATGAATGGAAACTAATCAAGGAGAGATTCAACCTGGAAATAAGGAAGAATTTTCTGACAGTGAGAACAGTCAACCCATGGGAAAAAAGTTGCCTTCAGAAGTTGTGGGAGCTTCATCACTTGAGACTTTCAAGAAGAGATTGGACTGCCATTTGTCAGAAACAGTGTAGGGTCTCCTGCTTGGGCAGGGGTTGGACTAGATGATCTACAAGGTCCCTTCCAACTCTACTATTCTGTTATTCTTCAGTCAAATGAAAAATTTTGGTTAGGCATAGAGTCAGATTTTTACATGCTTTTGGCCTGGATGAGTGAGTCTATTTATATATTGCATTTCGTTTTGGGGAAGTGTTAGTTCATTCCAATGACTCTCTAACCCTATGCCTAACCGAAAGTTTTCACTATGACTGAAGAAGTTACTTGGATGAGTAACGAAACGTCTGAGTTCAATAAACTTTGGTCCAGTTGCCATGATTTAACCCTTTTACATACTCGTTTCTGGGATGATATTCTCACTGTATAGGCGAGCAGATTCGACAGTACCTGAGAACGGTTTCTTAAGCATGTTGGCTATCAGTGCTTTGATTTGAACCTAGAAGTCTCCTAGGAGCAGATGTTGTCTACTGGATTGGCTAACATCAATCAACAATTATATTCTGTAACGGGGATTGGCTCCGGTTTCTGAGCCATTATCAAGGAGAGCCCCGAACAAACTGAATTGCAGTAGTCTACCTGGAAGATAACAAGGGCACGAGTCACGGATTTTAGCCCGTTCTTGATCTGGAAGGATACAACTGGCAGACTCGTAGAATGACAAAGGTCCTAGACTCACAGATTAACATATTACTCTTCTCCCAATTGTTCCTGGGCTCAGAAAGGAAATCAATACGTTCATTAAAGGGTCTTGAACTACACACCTGTTTGCCTGTATGGCAGTTCATTATAGATGTCAGATATAGTTTATAGTTTAATTCCAATTCTTCTTCTCCTTCCTGACCTTCTCCTCTCCTTTCATTAGAACTGCAGTGGACAAATAGCCAAGCGATAAAACTGACACCGGGAAATGCTTCTATAGAAAGAAAATGCAAAGAGCAGGAAAGAGGAAACTAATCAGCAACCAGAGCAAACAAGCACAAAGTGCCATGCAGGAGATGGAATTAGGCCTACCTTTGACTACGAAGAGACAGCGTCAGCACTGTGTGGCATGACAGTGACTTGTGCGTTTCCTCCAGCCGTGCGGTCACATAAAATGGAAATGTCTCCTTGAGGTCAAATTTGACTCAGGGTGACTTCATGGCCAGGCCCTCGCTTCGGTAACCACAAGGAAGTAGTTTGGCAACGGCCTTTCCCCAGATTTCCACCATAAACTCACAGCTAGTGTAAGTGTAAATGTTACCTAGAATCAAATCTTTTTATAGCTTGGGGTCAGTTAAGCTATCTTTGAAGGCAAGTCCCTCCTAAAATGTTTTTAAGATTCCTAAAATTCCTTTCTAGTTCTCTCCATCATCACTGAGTGGAGTGGAGTGGAGTGGAGTGGAGTGGAGTGGAGTGGGGTGGGGTGGAGTGGAAGAGAAGAGAAGAGAAGAGAAGAGAAGAGAAGAGAAGAGAAGAGAAGAGAAGAGAAAGTAGAGTGGAGTAGAATAGAAAACAGAAAGAATGGAATGGAATGGAATAGAATAGAATTGAATAGAATAGAATAGAAAACAGAAAGAACAGAATAGAGTAGAGTAGACTAGAAAACAGAAAGAAGAGAAGAGAAGAGAAAAGAAGAGAAGAGAAGAGGATTTGGAAGGGACCTTGAAGGTCTTCTAGTCCAACCCTCTGCTCAGCCAGGAAACCCTATACCAAGGATCTCCAAACTTAGCAACTTTAAGACTTGTGGACTTCAACTCCCAGGAATTCCCCAGCCAGCATGGAGATGAAGTCCACAAGTCTCAAAGTTGCCAAGTTTGAAGACCCTTGCCCTATACCATTTCAGACAAATGGTTATCCAATCTCTTCTTAAAAGCATTCACAACTTCTGGAGACAAGTTGTTCCACTGGTTAATTGTTCTGTCAGGAAATTTCTTCTTGGTTCTAAATTGCTTCTCTCCTTGATTAGTTTCCACCCATTGCTTCTTGTCCTCCCTTCAGGTGCTTTGGAGAATAGCTTGACTGCCTCTTCTTTGGGGCAACCCCTGAGATATTGGAACGCTGCTATCATGTCACTCCTAGTCCTTCTTTTCATCAAACTAGACATACCCAATTCCTGCAACCAAACCGTTCTTTATATGTTTTAGCCTCCGATTCCCCATATCATCTTGGTTGCTTTTCTCTGCACTCTTTCTAGACATCTAAAAAACATCTTTTTTATATCGTGGGGACCAAAACTGGATGCAGTATATTGCAAGTGTGGCCTTACCACACTTGGAATGCTGCATACTATACTTTGAACCTACAAGAATGAAGGAAGGGGCCACAAATTATGAGGGCAGGAAAGAGATACAAACAAACCTGCTGATCAACCCTTCCTTGCTAAGAAGTATGTCACTATTAATTTAGGATGTCCTTTGCGAAGGATAAATTTGAGCACCTGTCATTTTATTCCCTTGTTCTCCAGATCCCCTTTAGGTGGTTTTAATGACAAGGCTCTCACATTATCCTCAGGCGCTGTTTGTTTATCAAAGAATTAATTTGAACCCATCCCAGTTAGGTTAAAGTGTTCCACATGCCAATTTACAATCTAGTATTTTTTCAAATTAAAGTGGCTAGATTTCGCCCACTGTGCTACCAAAAATCAAAGAAACTCTACCAACAGAGGAGAATATTTGTAGCTTAAGATTGAACTACAGATAGTCCTTAATTTATGACAATTAAACCCAGGATTTAGTTGCCAAGTCAGAAATTTGTTGAGTTTTGCCCCATATTACGATGTTCCTTGCCACATTTGTTACGTGAATCACTGCAGTTGTTAAATTAGTAACACCGTCATTAAGTGAATCTGGCTTCCCCGTTGATTTGTCAGGCGCTCGCAAAAAGGGATTGCATGACCCCGGGACACTGCAACCATCATAACTATGAATCAGTTATCAAGCATCCAAATGTAAATCACATGACCATGGGGATGCTGCAAAGGTTGTGTGAAAAATGATAAGTCACTTTTTTCAGTGGCATTGTAACTTCGAATGGTCACTAAATAAACCGTGATGACCTGGAGTGTAACACAAACATAACAAAATGCAAAATGCAAATAAATGTCCTTTAATGCCTCCAACTTGTCCCCACTGTTCAATAATTCTCAGTTGGAGATAAAATGTACTCAAAAATAGTCTTCAAAAGAAAGCAATACGGTCTGAACTTAATGAGCAGATAGAGGTGAAATAAAAAACCCAAACAAACTACAATGAAGGAAATTCCACAACTGACCAAGATAAGTAATTACCAAATTCAAGGAGAATAACAAGGCACAGTCTGTTGGAAGGACACCAACCAAGGTAACTTCAACCCAAAATAAAACCCGCTTTGCTTCTGGCAACTCTGTGTTGTAATCATCTCTCTTATAGTCTCCCCAACTGCAACCAATGAGGGGGATCGTGGCCACTTCCTCTCTCGTAAGCCAAGTTGTTCCCTTTTCTGTTCCTCCCTGCGTGTCCAAGGATGAAGAGGGGATGGGCCTGGGTCTTCCTCTGACTGCCCAGCTGGCCTTTGCCCTTCCCCAGCCTCCTCCACAACCTCTGGAGCCACACCTCCACTCCCTGCTGGCTGTTCCTCCTCTCCCTCAGAGTCCGACTCTACCAAAGGCATGACATAAACTGTTGTAAGTCAAGGATTGCCTGTATGGGGTTAGGTGCTCTTTGAGCTTCGATATTTTCTTGTGGACATTTCATTACCCAACTAGCTAACTTCATCAGCGTAAGAAGGGAGTGGGATCTGCTCTGTTTATATATAAGTGGCTATCCCAAAGGTGTTTTTTTTCAGGAGGCAACTGGACTTTCTTGGTTTTTTTCTTTGAAGACGTTTCACTTCTCATCCAAGAAGCTTCTTCAGCTCTGACTGGATAATGGGGAATGGAAGAGCTGAAGAAGCTTCTGGGACGAGAAGCAAAATATCTTCCAAGAAAAAAAACCAAGGAAGTCCTGAAAAAGCACCTTTGGGACAATCGTGACCTGGAAGGCTGGGAATATCTACAGACTTTTGTCCCAAAAATGCTTTTTCAAAAGGCAACTGGACTTCGTTTTTCCTTGAAGACGTTTTGCTTCTCATCCAAATAAGTTTCTTCAGTTCTCCTCTGAACCAACAACTTCAAGGAAAAACAAAGTCCACTTGCCTTTTGGAAAAGGTCCTTCAAGGAAAACATGACCTGAATGACTCAGAATCTCCATAGACATACAAGTGACTAGCACTGATGACGTTACCTAGTTGGGTAATGAAAAGTCTGTAAGAAAGAAATCAAGGTCAGAGAGCATCAAGGACCCTACCCGCCCCCCGCAAAAAACCCTGTATTATGCTTCAGCAGAATGGCTGAATCAATCCAACGGTATCATAAAAGGCCCCAAAATGATTAAAAGATACAATTGTTTTAGTTACAGGGCTAACCAACGCAGGCAAACCACCTTAAGAAGGTGAAGAGGAATTGTTTCTGGCATGTATTTCTTTTCTGTTTCTTGGAATAGGCTAAAAAATATGAAATATGGTACCAGAGATAGCCACCAAAGCTGCAAACAGAATCAAAGTACATCGATAGCACAGAACTGTATTAGAGAACTGTTCTATCTTCACCCTTTCTCCTTCCAAATCATATTGTCCACAAATCCTTGGCAGGCTACAATTCTGGGAGAACCACAACGAAGGTTTATCTTGAAAGTCAGGTATGAAATGTATATAAGTAGTCCTTGACTTACGACCACAAACTGAGCCTAAACTTGCCAAGTGCCACATTTGTTAGGTGAGTTTTCCTCCGTTTTAACACCTTTCTTGCCAAAGTTGTTAAATGGATCGCTGCAGAGTTGTTAAGTGAATCTGGCTTTCCCTCCATTGACCTTGCTTGTCAGAAAGTGACAAAAGTGATCAACCTGCCCACGGGACACAGCAACCGTCATAAATATGAGTCAGTAGCCGAACGGAGGGAATTTTGATCATGTGACCATGGGGATGTTACAATGGTTGTGTGAGAAATGGTCTTAAAAAGAAAGAAATGGACTTCTTTCAGTGCCGTTGTAACTTTGAACGGTCATTAAACGAACTGTTGCAAGTCAAGGACCAACTGACTTGTTGTAAGGTTCATCATCTATCAGACCACAAACTGCCTTGGTATGGCATCTTGAACACCAATTAAACCCTAAACCATTGCAAACCACAATGGCTAAATTCATATATGCTAAACCAAGATCCTACCTAGGGTCCAAACCAGGACCTTCACTTGCAAATCCTATAATTTGTGTTAAACTCTAGTATCTTCATTAAATGTACCATTCTGTGGGGGCAGCTACTCTCCAGCATTCACAAGGGCATCATCATCGTCTTTTAACGACTCCATAATCCTTTGCAGGATGGAGTCTGCACAATTGAATGGAGCTAGCAGAGAGTTTACTGGCCGGATGCTTTCCTGTCACCAATGTGGAGTTTTGTTCAGCAGATATTTTTTCACTGTGCCCAGAGAGAGAAATATCTGCCTCTATGTAGGATCCAGCATTCACAAGGTGCCACTGCAAAAAAAAAACCCACCTTCCACATGTTCTTTCTATAAAGGGATGCTTTCCTTGCTGGGAAGCCATGGTGACCCCCACTGATCTCCTTTCCAGAGTCTACTCCATCCTTCGAAGTACATGCAAACTCTCCCTTTCAGGCTAATTTTAAGGTAACACCAAGGAAGTCCCTCTAAGGTAAACACCATGATGCAAAAATATAGTAAGTAAGCAGCAATAAGGTTTATTAACAGGCCTTACAAAGTAATAAAATACAATCAAGTTTCTGTTGGTCACTTTTTAAGTTCCCAAGTGAGTTGGATTTCATTTGTCTCTTTTAACCTCTGGGCTTTTTTTCCTTTGAAGGTTTAAAACTCTTTGCAGTGAGGTTAGCCAACCTAATTAAGACATTCCAGCCCGCCTGTCTCTCTAATATGTCCCCAAAGGCAAACGGTTAAAAAAACAAAGTTCATCACAGCTGGTGAGAGACAAGTGCAAATGACAACTTTCTCTTTGATTCTGGGTTTCATATATGGCATTTTCAATACTGGCTTTGTAGTTTCAGGGATAACCAGCCCTCCTCCCATCCTCCTAACGCCCAACTCAAAGGTCCTTGCATAAAGACCCTCCCAATGCTCCAAAGCCAACATGGATTTCAACTTTGATCATCATTCCCCCACCTATCCACCCTTCAAGACAGACTGCTGTTCCCTTTTACCTGGTTTTTTTTTTAAAGAAAAAATAAAGAGCTAAAGTGCAGCATCTCGGCAACGGACACGAAAAGGGTTATTTCGAGGTTGGCCAGAGAATTTTCCTTGAGCATTTTTTGCAGGACGGACCCCCAAACCCCCAAGTTTCCACTCGGGGCGTGTAAAGCAATTCTCCCCATCCCCGGTTAAAATTAAAATCCAAATACGTTCAAGGAATAAAATGTCATTTTTCATCCAGTTCCTCCCCAAACATAGCTAATGAGCTGGAAAAAAAAACAAAAAACCAACCAGCTGGGCCCACAACATCCTTGGAGACCCTTTGAATCAAGCATCTTCAAACTTGGCAAGTTTAAGACTTGTGGACTTCAACTCCCAGAATTCCTAAGCTAACATGTCTGCAGGAAGAATTCTGGGAGTTGAAGTCCACAAGTCTTCAAGTTGCCAAGGTTAGAGATCCCTTTGAATCATCAAATTCCCCCCAAATTTGTCTCGGTCCAAAGGCCACACCCGCGGTTCTTAATCACTGTATTCCTCAATCTCCTGTAAAACGGAGCACTTGCACCCTTGTTTCCGTTTCAGATGATGAGGTTTCAAGTACCTTGCCAGGGAAGGTTTTCTGTTCACTTTCCTGGCCAGGGAGGTTGACGAAGGAGTGGCTGTGGACGGCCGGGCGATGGGATGAGTTGGGAAGATGGTCCTGCCTCGAGGGGCCCCCAAAAGCTGCCATATTTCCCCAGAGGCGCTGGCGTTCAAATACTGCCAAGGCTTCTTGCCGCTGCTGTCCCGGACTTGCGTCCGGCAATGTAGCCTCTGCACCAGGATTTTTATGACCAGGGGGTGACTGTGAATGGCCGCTAGGTGCAATGGAGTGTAGCCACAACCGGACCGGACATTGGCGTCCAGGACAACTCCTGCCTCCTGAGCGCCGGCGACAAAGTCCTGCAGCACTTCAGCGTTCCCGTGCTTGGCCAGCCAGTGAAGCACCGTGAAGCCAGAGACGAAGTCCCTGTGGAGCACCAGGTGAGGGTCTTCGCGGAGTAGAGCCCGGACCTGCATCCAGGAGCCTGTGGCAACTTTCACCAGCCAGGTGTGTTCTCGACCGTCCAGAGGCACCGAGGAAGACCTGTGCTCAGCAGGGCCCTCTGGGTGAGGGGCCAGTCTTTCCACGGAGGGGGCATTTACCACAGGTCTCGGTCTGGGGGCCCACTGGGGGCTTAAGGGGGCGTCCAGATTTGGGGACGGTGGCCTGCCCATCTTCCTCGGTTTGAGCAAATCCCTCCCTTCTGTTTTGTCCCTGGTGGCAGCTCTGCCAACCACAAGGTGCAGCAAATCAATGTGAGGAGGGGACTTGCCAGTCTTGGAGTCCTGACTGGACTGGGCGAGGGGCATCCTCACCCCCAATCTATCGCTGTGAGGGGCAACTCCAGGTGCCTCGTGCCCAGCTGAGTTTCCAACGCAGCCGTTCATCCTGCCCGCTTCTTCCCTTTCCCTGGGATGGGAGCCGCTCTCCCTGCTGGCGCTGCTGCCCTCTTCGCTGGCCGAGCTCTCCTGCTCCAGGTAATCTTCAAAATCCTGCAAGGAAAGCCGGCATCGGATGCTGCGGAAGACGGGCACGGGAGAGTCCCGCCAGCCCTCCGAGGACTCCGACGGAGGATCGAAACCCAGCGACCCACAAAGGCGGCTCCGGTCCGAGCTTTGAGACCAGGCTGGGATGGGGCAGGCTTCCTCTCCTTCCAGGGCCTGGCAGGGCTCGGGGGAAGCCGCATGATGGGTAATGATCCAGTCCCGAATCCTTTGCTGGACGCTGCCGGCACCCATTTCTCCGACGGGTAAACTGAGGCCGTTGGCCTGCCGCGCCTTTTCCCGCAGGAGCGGCGGGTCCCGAGCGGCTGGCTCCGCGAGCGGCTGCCGGGGAGCCTTTTTCTCTCTGCCCAGGCAGCCCAAGGTGGGGCTGGCAGGCGGAGGCCGAGATCCGACTCCAGGTGTGGCGGGAAGGCACCTGCCGGCCTTCCTCCTCCGGCCCGCCGCCACTTCGCCACCCGTTTCCCGCCGCGGTTCGGAAATTCCCCGGGGAGAAGCGGTTCCCGGCGCCTTCCCGGCGGCGGCGCCGGCGCGATCCCACCTGGCTGGCTGAGGCGGCGATGGGCCGGCTGGTGCCCGCGGCGACGGCGGCGGTTCAGGCCACGGGCCGTGGTCGGGCGGCGATCTGGACTCCTCCCCGATCAGGTCTCGGTACCGTTTCCTCAGCACCACGTAAGTAGCGCCGCCGGGCCCGTCCTGGCTGACGGTGGCCACGGAGTTGACGAAGCCCTTGAAGAGGTGGCGGCGGTGCTGGAGCTGGGCGGGGGCCGCCCGGGGGTCGCGCAAGAAGCGCTGGAAGTGGCCCAGCAAAGCGGCGTTGGCCACTCGCCCCCCGGCCTGGCAGAGAAAGTCCAGCAGCTCCGCTTGGCTCAGCTCCTGCGCCATGGCTCACCTTCGCCGGCCGCTCCTCTCGCCTCCTTCAAACCATCCCCGCCCCGGGGCGCCCGCCCGCCGGCCGGCCAGCCACGCCCGCCCCGTCCCAGAAACAGAAACCGGCCCAGTCCACCTCCGGCCCAGCGCCGGGCGCTTCTGAGCAAACTTTAGCCCGGGCGCCAGTTTCACCTGCGCTTCTTCGGCGCTCCGCCCACTTTCGCACCTCAGCGCCCCGCCCCTCCCGCACTGAGGCCCCGCCTCCGCTCCCGTCATTGGGAAAAAAAAATTATAATAATGTTGGAAGTTTCAAAGGTGCTTTTTTTTTTTTCCTCAGGAGGCAACTGGACTTTCTTGGTTTTTCTTTTTTCTTGGTTTTTTTCTTGGGTTTTTTTTTGGTTTTTATTTTTTCTTGGTTCCCCACCCCCCACCCTCTGCCCCGCCAGGAGGCAACTGGACTTGCTTCGTTTTTCTTTTTGAAGACGTTTTGTTTCTCATTCCAGAAGCTTCTTCAGTTCTGAGGGGATGGTGGGGGAAGGGAAGGATTGATACTCCTTGCAGACATCTGGACACTTTTACTGTATTCCTGAAAGAAATATCGATCCTTCCACTCGCCCACTATCCTGTCAGAGCTGAAGAAGCTTCTTGGATGAGCAGGGAAACGTCTTTGTGAGGAAAAAACAAAAACCCAAGGAAGTCCAGTTGCCTCCTGAAAAAAAAAAAGAGTCTTTGGAACAACCATGACCTGGATGACTGAGAATCTCTACAGCAGGGTCCCCAAACTTGGCAACTTTAAGACTTGTGGACTTCAACTCCCAGAATTCTCCAGCCAGCTATGCTCTACAGAGGCCTCTGCTCTACAGACTTTTAGTTATACAATTTGGGATGAACACGCTTGGAATGCTGTGGGAGTAGGAATGGATTTCCAGAAGAAAAGAATTGCAGACTACAGGAACTATTTGCATTACTCAGGTGACCCTGAGGATACAGATAAACCTCGGAGTGCTTCAACTACCCTCTAAAAGGATGCAAATGACCAGCTGTCTGCAAGGAATATAACAGAATAATAACAGATTAACAGAGTTGGAAGGGTCCACACACACACACACACACCCAAGCAGGAGACCCTGCACCATTTCTGACAGATGGCATTCCAGTCTCCTCTTGAAAACTTCCTGTGATGAAAAAAAACCTTCCAAAAAACCCTTCCAAAACCTTCCATTCCCCAGTCTCCTGTCAGATCTGAAGAAACTTCTTGGATGAGAACCAAAACTTCTTTAAAAGAGAAAACAAGAAAGTCCAGTTGCCTCCTGAAAAAGCACCTTTGGGACAACCATGACCTGGAGGATTGAGAATCTCTACAGACTAATGTTGGAAGGAAAATTCATCGGGTTCAGTTCCAAGCTGGGAGGAAGACCCTGGAAACAAAATGGAGGCTGACTGGAAAGAAAGTTTATGAATGAGCAGAACCACAAGGGTTTGTGGTTTGGGGGCAGCTGACCAAACGGTTGAATCAGTGGATCAATCTTAATAGGTTTCTGTGTCTTTGAAGTTTGGACTGTTCTGGGGATTGTGCAGTGAAGAGGTTTTTGTGAAATGTGCTGAAACAGTGGTGGGTAATTCTTACTGTGGCTGATGGTTATGCCTGTGTTAGATTTTTGGGGGGTGAAGGGCTGCTTGCTCTAATCCTATCACTCTTGCTTTTGTTAACTATCCAAATTGCTGTAAAGGGGGTTTGAAATATCCTATCTTGAATGGACTTCCGCCGGCAGTATTTGCTTTCTAGATGGTGGGCTTCCTTTTTCAATAAGCTCATTATCTCCTTAAGTGCTGGCATCCGCTATGGGTTATTAAGAAAGACAGGGGACTGCTTTCTGCCTCTAAAAACATGCTTCTCCATTTCTATAATATTATAATAACATATATTCTGCCCCAAAATATTTCATTCTTCTTGGGGGGAGGTCTACCCACACTAACTTCCCTGTGACAGGAAACCCCCCCCCCCACTATTCACCACTATTTCAAAGATTTTTTTAAATTAAATTTCCCTGGCCTGTTTTTTCAGATACAGGTAGTCCTCGGCTTACAATAGTTCATTTAGTGACCGTTTGAAGTTACAACAACACTGAAAAAAGGGACTTGTGACTGTTTTTCACACTTACAACCTTGGTGGCATCCTGAGGGTCACGTGATTGAAATTCAGACACTTGGAAAGCGACTCACATGTATGACCTTTCTTGCCATCATTGTTAAGCGATCGTTGCAGTTGTTTACCTGGTACAGGCAGTCCTCGACTTATAACAGTTCACTCAGTAACCGTTCGAAGTTACAACAGCACTGAAAAAAAATGAATTATGACCCTTTTTCACACTTATGACCATTTCGGCATCCTCGGGGTCACAGGACTGACATTTGGAGGCTCGGCGACTGATTCACATTTACGACGGTGGCAGTGTCCCCAGGATCACGTGATCCCCACTTGCGACCTTCTGGCAAGCAGTGTCATCAAGGAAACTGGATTCGCTTAACAGACGTGTTCCTAATTGAACAACGGCAGGGATTCGCTTAACAAATGTAGCAAGAAAAGTTGTAAGAGGAGAGAAACTCTCTTAACAAATGCTCAGTGGTGGGATTCAAAAATTTTGGGTTCTGTGGGCGTGGCAGGGGAAGGACACTGCAAAATCCCCATTCCCTCACCACCCCACTAACCTGCTTTCCAGCTCTGTTCTCCTGTGCAGGGCAACCAAAGAAGACCCAGCCAATCAACTGGGACTCGGGAGGTGGAGAATAGATGGGGGCGGGGCCAGTCAGAGTTGGGATTTGCTGGTTCTCTGAACTACTCAAAATTTCTGCTACTCGTTCTCCAGAACTGGTCAGAACCTGCTGAATCCCACCTCTGCAAACACCTGGGCACAAACAGATCCCCCCTGATACCTCCAGCTCAAACACACCCCAACCAGGCACCCAGATGAAACCTAGCTTCCTAATAAATGATAGATGTCCATTTACTCGGAGCCAAGCCACACTAAAAGCCTCCAATACAGGAACACAATGTTGCCAGCCAATCAAGGCAAAAAAAAGCCACAAAACAGACAGAAGATATTAGAAACACCAATCAAGCAGAACACAGCAAACTCCAAGACCAATAAACACAGACCAAGACTCCCAACCAATCAGGATGAAGAAAAAACCATTCTGGCACAGCAGTAGGCTAGCCCCAAATTTAAAACTCAAACGGCTGTGAAAGTCTGACTCACAGACAAACACAATACAGAAGCCTGATGATGGCAGATGAAATTCTGCCGAAATGTTGCTACAACTTTAAAAGCACAACTATAATGACGTGGGAAAATACCCGAAAAAAAGCTGAATACCATACATGTAAGTACCCGCGAAAACTTAAGGAATACTATATTGATAGATCGATCGATAGATAGATAGATAGATAGATAGATCATTCAGCTTTGTTCGGGTATTTTCCCACGTCATTGTAGTCGTGCTTATATATATATATGAAACTCTACACAAAGGATAAAAAGAATACATATTCAGAATACAGACTAGTTCTAGAAAGGAAAATAAAAAAGGAAAAAATAACAACTTCTAAATATAATTCCTAAAAAATGAACTTATACTAACAAAATCATATTTATCTTGTACTATCTGTGCATGCACATTAACAAGTGTCCCAATTTTTTATCCAGTGACCAGCAGTCATAAGTGTAAGGAATAGTTATGTGAGTCACTTTTTTCAGTTATGTTGTAACTTTGAACAGTCACTAAATGAATGGTTGTAAGTCAAGGATCACCTGTATTTTGATGGGGGTGGTAGGGTTGCTTCTTTTTCTTTCTCCAGAGTAAAATTTCGGTGTGTCTACCTCAAATGCATTTGGGGAAAGAAGCATAAAACTGCCCCTGTATTGTGCCATTTTAAATTGCACAGAGGAGAGGATTTGCATATTTTTTTCTTCAATTATTCCTAAATAGCAAAAAACTTAGACAAGGTAAGGTGGCTGGAGAGAGGTGAGGAAATGGAAGATTCCCATGAGTAAACATTTACAAGAAACATTTACAAAGGAGTTACACATTAACAACTGGATCTCAAATGCAGGCATTCTAAAACTCTACTCCTTATAACAAACTTATTTCCGGCTCTGTGTGTGTGTGTGTGTGTGTGTGTGTGAAGGAGATTGATGGGCATGTTTTATGTAGAAATAAGTCCCCCTGCTGGATTCTCAGAAACCATAGTTTGCTTATTAAACATAAGCCACTTCCACAACATACTAAATCAGGGTTATCCAAACCTTGCCAGCTTTAACATCTGTGGACTTCAACTTCCAGAATTCCCCAGCCAGCTGATACTTTTTTAAAAAAAAGTAGTGCAGAGCACTATGGATGTCCCACCAGAATACAGGAACCACCCCACAAAAACACACCACAGCCTTTCAAACACAATTTGTGCGAGGCATATTTATTACCTGGATCTCAAATCCCCCACAGGGATGCTGCAGAGAGAATTTGCCAGCAAGAGGTAGCAAAGTTAAAAGCTCATCCTATTGTGTTCTGTGGAAGTTCCATTGTTGGTCTGCATTTTAAGCGGGAGTTTTGTGTGTTCCTATTGGCTGAGCAGCCTGACAGTGAACTATAAAAGGGAGCTGTCAGACGACATCAGCTGTTACCCGTCAGCTGGCCAGTTCAGCAGTATATCGGCTGATGCGGGTAACCCGTTTCTTTGTTACAATAAACACTGATGGTTCGTTAATGCCTGCCTCCGCTCATTCTTACAAAAGACTACAAAATTGGCGATGAGGATGGGATGCCTGTCTGAAAGCTGAAGAAGAACAGAGCCAGAGGTATTGTTGTTCCTTTTTTGTTACCTCAGAAAAGACAAGATGTCGACTGCTCCGACATTCCTGTGTTTTCACCCATCGTCAGAAACTTGGGAATCTTACTTTAATCATTTTGACTGTTTCCTAGATGCTGCTGATTTGTTTGAGATTTCAAGCCATAAGAAAAAAGTGTATTTCCTAAGCTTTTGTGGGGCCGCGGTTTTTGATACCGCCACAGCGCTGTTGTTGGCGCCTCAGACTGTTAAAGTGGTATCCTGAGAAGATTTACAAGAACTTTTAAGTAATCACTACTCGCCCAAACCATCTAGGATTGTGAGGTGGCATGCATTCAGGAGACGAGTACAGGCTGAGGGAGAGACTATTAGTACCTACATGGCCGCCCTCCGAAAAGCGGCACTACATTGCAGGTTCTGGGATCTCAAGGATCAACTGCTTGATCAATTAGTATGTGGTGTACGAGATCTCAGGCTTCAAAGAAGTTTGCTTGCCAAGTGCGATTTAACCCTTAAGATGGCTGTTGAGGAGTCTCAAGTGACAGAAATGTCAATTCTCTCTGCTGCCAAGATACAAGGCTCTAATAGCAATGCTACAACCGAACCGAGTGCTGCCAGGCATTACGATGACAGTTTCCCTGATGAAATTTCTGAAACCAACAAAGATGTAAATCGCCTCAGAGGGCAACCCCCACCACAGCAAAAGAATTGGATCCCTGATAACAAACTATGCAACCACAAACAACCTGCCTGAGTTGTGGTGGTAATCATTTAAGATCCACATGCAGATTTAGAAGCATAATTTGTTTAAAATGCCAAAGAAAGGGACACATCGCTAGGGTTTGCAAACCTGGAAAAAACTTTAATCCACAATACCAGCCTCAAGTTAGATCACAAAAACAAAAAGAAGAATGTTTTATTATTACTAGGACTTCTTACAATTCTAAGTCACCTAACAATTTTTCTAACCAGATTTACACTAACCAGATTTACACTAACTGTCTCCTTAGAAGGAAAGCACTGTCCAATGGAAGCTGAGACTGGCTGATCGCTATCCATTATATCCTGAAGCACTTTAAAAAGATTAGTTCCTGCCATCACAAAAAAACGTCTCCAGCCATGCAAACTGTCCCTTAAGAACTACCAAGGGCACTCTATTCCAGTAAATGGCCCAGGAAAATTTAGTATCCAATTTCAAAATTTTGAGGGACTACTTCCTCTCACAATAGTAGGAAGGCACCCTACCAAGCCTATTAGGGTTAGACTGGTTTAGATCTTTCGGACTTACAGTATCTGGAATACATTCCATTCAGGATCAGGATTTGCAAGCCTTGTTACACGACTTTAAAGAGGTATTTAGTGACGAATTAGGTCAATATGTAGGAACTCCAATCTCATTTACCTTGCACCCTAATATAGTACCCATCAGGTTAAAACCTAGAAGAGTTCCTTTTGTATTAAGGCCTAAAGTTGATGCAGAATTGGATAAAGTAATAGCCCAAGGGGTTCTAGAACCCACAGATTTTGCAAAATGGGAAACTCCTATTGTGATACCTTTGAAGCATGATGGTTCTATCAGGATTTGCACTGATTATAAAAGTTCCATAAATAAGGCCTTGCAAACCAATGCTTACCCAGTGCCAATAATTCAACATCTGTTACACTCACTGGAAAAGGGGT
Organism: Pseudonaja textilis; assembly: GCF_900518735.1. The sequence goes on from NW_020769399.1 coordinate 2,718,158, forward strand.
CTTTTTTTGCAAAACTAGATATGGCCCAAGTCTATCAACAGTTACTGGTTGACAACCTTACAGTGGAGGCACAGACTATTGTCACCCATTGTGGTGCTTTCAAATATGCAAGATTATAATTTGGACTTTCACTAGCACCAGGGTTATTCCAATGCCTTATAGAGAGACTAATTCAAGGCATTCCAGGGGTAGTACCCCACTTTGATGACGTTCTTATTTCTGCATGCAACAAAGAGGAACTTTTCAAATGCCTCAGAAGGGTCCTTACGTGTTTCAAGCAAGCAGGCTTGAAATTGAAGAAAAACAAATGCAAATTTGCCAAAAACCAAGTAGATTTTTTGGATATCACGTAGATGCTAAAGGTATTCATCCCACTGAATCAAAGGTAAGAGCTATTAAGGATGCCCCTACACCCCAACAAGACTGAGCTGCAGGCATTTTTGGAGGTCCTAAATTTCTATAGCTCTTTTCTCTTTCATAAGGCTTCAGTGGCGGAGTCATGACACAGATTATTGGATGCGAATGCTTCTTGGACATAGGGGCCCAAAGAGGACTTTTCCTTCCATGCTGTTAAAGCTCCGTTGTCAACCGATAGTGTATTAATACAATTTGACAGGGATCTACCTTTGGTACTATGCTGCGATGCGTCCCCTTTTGGGATAGGCACAGTGCAGGCACACAAATTGCCAAATGGCCTGGAAGCACCAATAGCATATTTCTCCAGGACTTTATCAAGTACTGAGAGAAATTATGCGCAGATCGATAAGGAAGCCCTAGCAGCAGTCGCTTCCGTTAAAAAAAATTCCATGAGTTCCTCTACAGTCACCACTTTCAGCTTGTGACCGATCACAAACCTTTATTAGGCATTTTGTCTGGGATCGTCCAAGTCCTCTAGTGTTGTCTCCAAGAATGACTAGGTAGACAATATTCCTTGCTGCCTACTCATATACATTAATACATAGAGTGGGGAAAAACCATAGTCATGCGGAGGCTTTAAGCCATTGTCCATTATTAACCCCTATAAGACCCCTCTCCATCATTATCTGTGTTCTCATTAGATGTTCAACAATTACCTATGACTGCAGCAGATATTGCTCAATGTTCATCGAGAGACCAGGTAATATTACAGGTTTTGGACTGGGTGAGAAGGGGTTGGCTTGGAGGAAAATTAGACACCAAATTCTTACCTTTTAGAACCAGGCAGCACGAGATGTCCATTCATCTCATGAGATGTAATAGCAGGAAGAAGTATTAGGTGAGTTCATTGCCTTGAGTTATTTATATAGTAATAAAGGTGGATTTAAAATAAATCTAAAACAAAACAACCAATGACTCAGTCAATCGTAGTCAGCATCTTATGTAAGCCCATTCAGTGACTGTCTGCATTAAGCCATTATGATTCTATTTAATACTGAAACAGGGCCAAGAAAAATAAAGAGTAGATTGCCAGGGCTTTTTAAAATAATTGTACCTTTAATAGTAAACAGATACTGAGAAATTAAAGGGGTAAAACTCCCTTGTATGAAAAGGGAGTTTCATTGCTTAACTTTTATAGATCAGGTAGGTATTAAAAGCTTAGGAGCAGTAACCCTTTTCTACAAAAACAAAACAAAACTAGTTCTGGTTTTATTTTCTAAGCCCTGTGAAGTTGACTTCAGCAAGTCTCTGTTCTTGAGACTTTAAAAGCAGTGGAGTTTAACAATATTGTTACTACATCCTCAGGAATTATTTGGGCAAAGACCAAACAAGACACCAAGTCACTGATCCCAGGTGTTTCCACCATTGTGATACAATAAAAGAAGACATGAATTAGGTCTTCTGTTTTTTCCCCCCAACTCTGTTAATATAACTATTTTCTGATTTTTACTTATAGCCATTGATTAATGGTTCTTTTTCTTGGGAATAATCAGGTCTGTAGATAATGTATGGCTGCCACAAAGAGTGGGAGGCAGCCAATTCTCCAAATGAAACATCGGAAGGCAAGACCAGAAGCAACGGATGGAAATTAATCCAGGAGAGAAGCAACCTGGAATTAAGGAGAAACTTCCTAATTGAACAATCCGTCAGTGGAACAACTGGCCTCTAGAAATTGTGGGTGCTCCGTTATTGGAGGCTTTCAAAAAGAGACTGGATATCCATTTGTATGAAATGGTACAGGGCAGGGGTGTCAAATTCGATTTCATTGAGGGCCTCATCACCGTTGTGTTTGACCTGGGGGGAGGCCGGGGGAGAACTCAACATCACTCGTGTTGGGGTTGCCTGTGGCAGCCCAAGAGTTCTGCCAGTGAAAACAGGCTCCTGAGCTCCGTTTTGGGCTGCAACAGCCTCCTGCAACCCTCTGCCAGTGAAAACAGCTCAAGAGGGCCTCCCTAGCTCTGTTTTCACTTGCAGAGGCACCGCCGGCTGGTCCTTCACTGTTTCCAGGGCAGCCCTGCGGGCCAGATCTAAGCACCCCGTGGGCTAGCCCCAGGCCTTGAGTTTGACACTCCTGGTATAGGGTCTCCTGCTTGAGTAGGGTGTTGACTGGAAGACCTCCAAGGTCCCTTTCAACTCTGTTGTTCTGTTCTGTTCACACAGGTTCACCTTATTGCAACCTGGTTGCATTTCCACATTCCAGACATTCTGGAAATTGCTTGTTCGCATTCTCCCTTCCCCCCAAAATGTGGCATTGCAGAGTCGAATCAGGAAGTGTGCTTGAGAACACAACTTCAGCTCTGCAAGGCCTTGCTGAAGTTGGCGGAACAGATCAAATCAAATTGTAGGTCTCGGTTTATTGGCATTTACAGGACCGAAATCCTGGACAGGATTTAATGAAGTCCACAATCCTGCAGCTTTGGAGATCCCAGTTTGAACCTGTGTGCTCTGATTATTACTTTCTAAAAATCATGGAAATCACAAGGACAAGCGTTGATTGGTTGGATTGGGAACACACTTTGAAAGTGAAAAGGAACAGAGCCTTGTTGGTAAATATTTGCAATGAAGCCGCCATCAAAGACTCTGCTAAACAGACTCTGTAGTCAAGAGAAGGGTGGTATTTCAAGAGAAGGGTGGTATTTCCTGCAAGCCTCTGGCTTAGAGAAGATTAACAAGAACAGGCATAAATGGGCTTCCCAGCAGCCTGAAGGCTATCTCCATAACTCAAAGAGATAAAGTGGTTCGCTTTAATCAATCAATCAATCAATCAATCAGAATAGAGCTGGAAGGGACCTTGGAGGTCCTCTAGTCCAACCCCTTCCTCAAGCAGGAGACCCTGCCTATGATTACTAATTGTTCTAAATGTTAGGAAGTTACACTTTAATTCTGGGTTGCTTCTCCTTGATTAGTTTCAATCCATTGTTTCTTGTCTTGCCTGCTGGTGCTTTAAAAAATAATTGGACCTGCTATCATGTCTCTCCTAGTCCTTCTTTTCTCTGGACTAGCCATACCCAGTTCCTGCATTCATTATATGTTTTAGTCTCCAGGCTTTTAGTCATTTCCCCCCGAATGCCATCACTCTGCTAAACAAATAATTCCCTCAACACTGTCCAACTATTTACAAAGTCTGTACTACTATTACTATTAATCTTCTCATCACTCCTTATTGCACATCCCCTCCCACTTGTGACTGTATGACTGTAAGTTTGTTGCTTGTATCATTATGATATATATTGACTGTTTCCTAGTATGATTTGATTGCTTATTGTACCCTATGACTATTGTTAAGTGTTGTACCTGATGATTCTTGACTCTTGACGAATGCATCTTTTCTTTTATGTACACTGAGAGCTTTCACACCAAGACAAATTCCTTGTGTGTCCAGTCACACTTGGCCAATAAAGAATTCTATCCTATCCTATCCTATCCTATCCTATCCTATCCTATCCTATCCTATCCTATCCTATCCTATCCTACCCTACCCTACCCTACCCTACCCTACCCTACCCTACCCTACCCTACCCTATCCTATCCTATCCTATCCTATTCCATTCCATTCCATTCTATATTCTATTCCATTCTATATTCTGTTCTGTTCTATTCTATTCTATTCTAGTTGCTCTTCTCTGCACTTTTTCCAAAGTTGCAACATTTTTTTCTGTAATGTGGTGTAATGTAATGTGGTGACCAAAACTGGATGCTGTATTCCAGGTGTTTCTAAGGGTTTTATAAAGCATTACTAATACTTGACATGATTTTGATTCTGTGCCTTTGTTTATACAATTAAGGACTGTATTAGGTTTCTTGGCTACTTGGCCAAAACATTTATAATTTGATCATCACTACAGATCTGGGTTGCAAAAACGCAGTTGACTATTAGAGGGCAGGAAACAGATTAAAAAGAACTCTTTGCTGCCATCTGGGGGATAGCTGCATTTGTGCAGCCCAAACCTGGTAGATCCATTTAAAAAGAGAAAAACCACAAACAGCTATTCAAAGAAGCTTTGTTGCCGTGCTGCATTATGTCATCACAAGGTCATCTCTATATTTAGGAGTGGGAAGAAGATGTTACAATATTTACAATAAAAATGCATAATTCAAATTGCCTGTCCTTGAGACTGAGTGAATGCGTGACCTTTAGAACAACAGATGGTTATACTGTGTGGTGCGCATGTACATACACTGGATGGAATTTAAGTTATTATTAATGGATTTGAAAGAGAAGGAGTTTTGTTTGAGAATTGGAGATTTCTTAGTGGAAACATCAATTTTAAGGATTTAACCACAGTGGAGATGATGGAGCCAATAGGCGATGGGCTGGATCTAGATAAGATAGCCCAGTGATATTGCTCTATGTTATGACTTCTCTTCCCATGGTTATTAAGTGAATTGAGATGCGGTGCTTGAATCTAGAATTAGACCAAAGTTATCATTGCACAATGTTTTTAAAGGCAGAGTACCCTGTGAGCTCTGAACCAATGCTTAATAAAGGTCATAGAAATAAAAGAAAAATGTAAAGGATCTTGAATGGGGATGGGAATATATTTTTTTTCCTTGTGATTTTAACCTACATGGGGTGTGCTGTTATTGGCCTGCTCAGCCATGTAGCCAGATCAGTTTCCATTGCATGAATGGACATGTACAGTATCAGAGGTTACCTCATCACAGGCTGAAACCTGATCTGGAAGAATCACTGTATGGTCAGGTAGATTTATGGTTCGTATTTATGATGGTTGCAGTTTCCCAGGGTCACGTGACCATCTTTTGCAACCTTCTGACAAGCACAAAGTCTGTGGAGATTCTCAAGTCCTCCAGGTCATGGTTGTCCCACGGGTGCTTTTTTCAGGAGGCAACTGGACTTTCTGGTGTTGTTTTTCTTTTGAAGACGTGCTGAGCTGAAGAAGCTTCTTGGATGAGAAGCAAAATGTCTTCGAAAGATAAAAGAAGAAAGTCCAATTGCCTCCTGAAAAAGCAATGAGCTGGTGGACAGGGGGAATAGAACTCCTTAGCATCAGAGCATGTTAATAATAATAATAATAATAATAATAATAATAATAATAATAATAATAATAATAATAATAATAATAATAATATATGAAATACTAATGCTCTGATGGCCATTTCGAAAAATCCTTTCTTGGTGAGCACCTAGAAGCCAAGAGGAACATACGTGCCAAATTTCAAGTTTGTGAGCTTTACGGTTCTGGAGATTTTGTGATGATGTGTGAGTGGTATTTCGCTTTTATATACATATACATTGCTTCTTTCCTAAATTAGTTTCCATCCATGGCTTCTTGTCCTGCCTTCAGGTGCTTTGGAGAATAATTTGACCCTTTCATCTTTGTGGCAGCCCCTCAAATACTGGAATACCGCTTGTCTTTCTTTTCTCTAGACTAGCTTGAGGCAGCATTAAACACTCCCTAATTACTGGCAAGGCAACTTAGAAAAACAGGACGCCTTTGTTTGTCTGGATCATTGAATGAAGTATGAAGACTTTCTTGATCTCTCTTCCCACCGTTGTTTGCTGACTGAAGAGCCTTTGAGAACCATAAAATTAGCAGCCTATACTTTATGCCAGAGGTCTCCAAACTTGGCAACTAGAGGTTACTTAGAAATGGTATAAGATCTCCCGCTTGGGTGGCGGGAGGGTTGGACAAGATGACCTATAAGGTCCCTTCCAACTCTGATTATCTGTTATCTGTTTTCTTTAAGCACTGAGCCATCACACCCCCTTCGTTTAGAAAGGAGACCTCTAGAAAATATCAGGCTGTGGATAGATTGGAAAATTTGAGGGAGAAACAGTCCTGGAAAAAGACAATTGTTGCATTGTGGGAACAAAGACTCCAGACCCAGTTGATCTCTTATTCTCTTTATTCTCTCTAGAACCTGACCGTCGGCGAAACCGCGGGAGCCTTTTTTATGGCGGCCTGCTCGCGGCTCATGGCCAATGATGGCTCTTCAAATTTCCCGCCGTCCGGACCGACCTATCCAAGGTGAGTATGCAAATATATAACAACAATAATAAACGTCTTCATAACGGTGAAGTCCCAAAAGTGCTTTTTCAAGATTCAACTGGGCTCTCTTGTTCTTCTTTGAAGACATTTAGCTTCTCATCCAAGAAGCTTCTTCAGCTCTGACCGGATTAGTGGGGAATGGAAGGATTTATATTCCTTGCAGACAGCTGGCCATTTGCCGAAAGGGCACCTGTAATTTGCAATTTTTCTGGAAATCCGTTCATATTCCTGCACTATTTGAGAGTGTTCGTCTTAAATTGCACAGCTAAAATGTCTATGGAGATTCTTAGTCATCCAAGTCATGACTATCCCAAAGATGCTTTTTCAAGAGGCAACTGGACTTTCTGGTTTTTCTCAGAAGACATTTCAAGAAGCTCTTGAGTTCTATCTGAACCAACGTCTTAAAGAAAAAACAAAGTTCAGTTGTCTTTTGAAAAAAACACCTTTGAGACAACCATGACCTGGATGACTGAGAATCTCCATAGACATTGTGGTGAAGCTTTCCATAAAGTCAGTAGGAGTTCAGCTTTCCTTGAAGGAGACTTTAGTTTAATCTGCATGAAATGCCTAAGGGACCTTTTAAGGTGGAACAGGTTTACCTGGCTGCCACACAAAAGTGATTTTCATATCGTAAATTACTTTTTAAGTGCATGCATAAGGTCAGTATTAATTTCAACTGCCCCATCTCGCAGCTTCACTCTGCAACCTAATTGCATTTCTGATTGTTTCTTAATGCACGTAAATAGGAATCATTTCATTTAGTCCAGGTAACAAAATGGAGATAATATATTTTTCCACATTTCATAGCAAGCATTTTTTTTCCCATCTCATATAGCTGTTTTTTTTTCTTTTGAACTTTCTTCCAGGGTTATGTCTATAAGAGATTCATCCGGGTCATGACTGGCCCTGCAATTCTGCATTCTAACCACAGCGCCCGCACAGATCTTGAATCTTCTTTAACAGATTAACAGAGTTGGAAGGGATCTTTTAGGCCATCTAGTCCAACCCCACCCCTGCCAAAGCAGGAGACCCTACACCATTTCTGACAGATGACAGTCCAGTCTCTTCTTGAAAACCTCCAGTGATGAAGCTCCCACAACTTCTGAGGGCAACTTCTGTTCCATTGGTTGATTGTTCTCACTGTCAGAAAGTTTCTCCTGATTTCTAGGTTGAATCTCTCCTTGATCAGTTTCCATCCATTATTCCTTGTCTGACTTCGGGTGCCTGGGAAAACAGCTTGACCCCTTCCTCTTCTCTGTGGCAGCCCCTCAAATACTGGAAGACTGCTAGCATGTCTCCCCTGGTCCTTCTCTTCACTAGACCAGCCCTGTCCAGTTCTTGCAACTGTTCATCGTATGTTTTAGCCTCCAGTCCTCTAATCATCCTGGTTGCTCTTCTCTACACTCTTTCTAGAGTCTCAACATCTTTTTTATAGTGTGGTGAACCAAAACTGGATGCAGTACTCTAGGTGTGGTCTTACTAAGGCTTTATAGATGCTGAGCTTGTCAGCTGGAAAGTCGATAACCCAGGTTTGAGACCCAAGTGCTATGCCAAGGAATGAGCTCCTGTCTCTTGCTCCAGCTCCTGACCATCCAGCAGTTTAAAAGCATGCTAACAGATAAATTAGGAAAATTATAAATTAGGAAAGGGGTGAGCAGACCTCACCCCTTTCCTAAGTCTGTAGGGGGCACGCATAAGCGCACCAACATGCCTACCGTCCCTGTCCTATTGTTTCTTTTATTTTTCTTATATGTATCCATGTATTCATAACTATGTTTTGACTTATACCTATTATCTTGTAAGCAATTGACAAACCAAATAAATAAAAATAAATAAATAGGTACCACTTTGACAGGAAGGTAACAGCGTTCCATGAATCTCTTGGCATATAGTCTTGCTGGCTACATGACCATGGGAATTGTCTTTGGACAATGCTCGCTTCCTTGGCTAAGAAATGGAGATGAGCACTGCGCCCTAGAATCAGACACAACTGGACAAGGAAACCTTTACGTGACTTTTTACCTTTTCAAATATTCTACAGGCTTAGTTTCCAACACTATGGAAGGTCAACCAAGTGCTGCCATCTGCTGGGCTATTTCTTAGATTACAGATAATCCTCACTTTATGAGCTTAATCGAGCACAGAATTATGGTTGATAGGTCGTGCTAGTTATTAAACAGTTTGTCCTGTGACTGAACCAAGTTTATGGTTTCTTTTTTTTTTTTTGTGCTGCTTGTTAAATGAAAATGACATTTTCTGAAAATGACATTTTTGGCCTGGAAATCAGAAGCAAACCAGGTTTTTGTTGTGAATCACAGTCACGTGACCATGGGGTGCTGCAAACCACCATTTATGGTTATGGACATGATAGTAGTATCCCTGTATTTGTGAGGTTGCCCCCCAAAAAGAGAGGAGTCAATTTATTTTCCAAAGCACCGGAGGGCAGGACAAGAAACAATGGATGGAAATGAATCAAGGAGAGGAACAACCTGGAATTAAGGAGGAATTTCCAAACAGAGAGACAGTTAACCAGTGGAACGGCTTTGCCTCCGGAAGTGGTGTAGGAGTTTATAAGAAGAGACTGGGCTGTCTGAAATGGTATAGGGTCTACTGTTTGAGCAGGGGGCTAGACTAGATGACCTCCAAAGTCCCTTCCGGCTCTATTCTGATTAATAAATGCTGGCCAGTTGCAAAGCATCCAAAGTGCAGTCAGGTGACCATGGGTGGCAGCCAATGGCATTTTGAATTTGAGTCATAAGTTCCCTTTTTTTCGGGGGTCCATCATAACTTCAAATGGTCCCTAAGTGAGCAGTCTATCTGTTATCATTGTCTTTTAAGGACCCCATAATCCCTTGTGAGGTGGAGTCTAGGCAACAAAAGAACTAGCTGAGTGTTTTACTGGCCGGATGCCCTTCCTGTTGCCAATGTGGAGTTTGGTTCAGCAAATAAATTCTCATCTTGCCCAGAGAGATAAATCTCTGCCTTTACCTATCTCCTGATTGTGAGGCGAGCGTTCCACCTCTAGGCCACCGTACTACTCTAAGTGTCTATCTGTATGTTAGGTCTATGCAATCTATGCAATCATTGCAGCCGAGGCTTCTGCTTTTCTCTCCTTCAGTCATGTTTATGCATGATTGAATGTAAATGAATGTAAAACTGCACATAGTGCTCATACACAGAATAGATAACATAATATAATTGTCAAAAATACACATAACCCTTTCTGCAGACAAATGACACCATAAAGAAAAGTTAAAAGTGTATCATTTCAGACTTAGAAGAAACCGTCAAGATCTTGAGGGTTTAAGTGGTCCTCTCATTCATCATTCCTGTCCATATAAGAGAACTGGAAAAAAAGGAGATAAATCTGGAAGCCCATAGCTGGCAACACAAGTTGTGCAGTTGCGGTTTGTGGGTGGAAGTTCAGCCTGAAGCATATAAACGATAGACTGTTGGCACAAGATTACCAAGGTGGGTTTTAAAAATGGCATGGCAACTTCAATTAGGTGGGCTTTTAAATGAATTTAAGGAGGCGCAGGAAGAACGGTGGAGGGTTAAAGTCAGTAGATCCATCTTCCCATGCTTTTATGGACAGTGTAAACATACATAAGCCTCACATGAGTCTTGATCCAATCGTAAATCCAAGGCCGCTTGGGAATTCTTGCAAGCTTGGCATCCAGGCTAACCAGCCATCACTAGACACGTAGAGGTAGACCACTTTTACACACCATTAAAAAGAGACCAAGGAGGAAACTAAAAGACCAGTAAACATCCTCTCCTGTAGCTTGCACCCAGATGTTATGACTCCCCTTCAAAATTCAAACGAACAAAACAGAAAGCAGCCGTTTCACAATTAAATCAAACGGAAAGAAGTCTTACAAGATAACGGCTGGCAGAAACCACAGCATAAATCTTTATTCTGTCCGGCAAACCAGTCCTGGCAATAACTCTCCAGCCTCAGAGCTCCTTGCTGTAACGTCTTCACTCAAATAGTCATTTTGTTCCTGGCCAAATGTACCAGCCCAGCTGTGTCCTTTTATACTCATTAAGGCAACGTGCTAATTTACTGACTTGCTCTTCTCATTCGCTCCAGCTGATTTTGCCTTTTCAACCGTCTTCTATTTTTTACATTTAACCACAAATTTTCCAAGTTCTCATCTCCACTAGAAGACTCTCTCAAAACATCCCTGTCAGCCATTCCCGGCTGTTGATCAGATAAGGAACCAGAGGAGGTCAAAGGTCCTGACAATTCTAATACATCAGGTCTGTCGTCCTTTGTCACGTCCATCTCCTCATCCTGGTTATCAGTCCAATCAGTAAGCCAGGCCGGCTCATATTGTTCTGCCATAACCTCTTCACTTGAACTCATATCAATCACAGGAGCTGAATCCAAGCCCGGAGCCACAACACACGGATAAGCAAGGATTAACACCAGACAAACAATCAAGCAGAAAACAATGCATTCATCAAGGAGGAAACCACATCCTCACTAAAACGCGCAGGGCAGGCTACTACAAACAGGGAGCAAACCTCACATTTACTAGCACTGATGATGTTATCTAGTTGGGTAATGAAATGCAATCAAAACAATCCAGCTCAGAGAATACCAAGGATTCCACAGGGCAAATGTGATTTAATACATATAAATGAGATGTGGTAAGATACGGTAAGATGATACTTATGATTGGAATATAACAACAGAAATTGTTCAGGTGATGTCCTATTGAAATGGCTCATTTGAACCAATTAAAATTTTTCATGCTTATGACTGTTGCAGCATCCTCATGGTCATGTGATTTACATTCAGATGCTTGACAACTGACTCGCATTTATGATGGCTGCAGTGTCCCAGGGTCATGTGATCCCCTTTTGCGACCCTCTGACAAGCAAAGTCAATGAGGAAACCAGATTTATTTAACAACCGTGTTACTAATTTAACTGCTTCAGTGATTCGCTTAATGAACACAGCCGAGAAAAGTCGTAAAATGGGACAAAATTCATTTAACTAATTTCTCCCTTAGCCATCAGAAATTTTGGCGTCAATTGTGGTCATTAAATAGAGGACTAATACCTGTACTAGTTTATTCCATGCTGTCTCTACAAGAATCTGAACTACTAACAGTCAAGGCAAATTTAGCGGTAGATAAGGGTCAACAGAATTCAGGGAGGCTGGCCTTAGATCTCTTGGGTGCGAAGCAGGGGTGCAAAGCTCCTGGTTCGCACCGCTTCAAGCGAACCGGATGTTAATTTTATATCTGGTTCACTGAACTGGTAGTTCTGAGGACCGGCTGGCCACGCCCACTCTGCCCCTCCCACCCTGCCCCACCCCTCCCTCCCAGGAGTCTCCACATGGCCCATTTTGGATCCCAGGTAAGTGCAGAGCCTGCATGGAGGCTCTGGGAGGTGAAAAATGGACCTCTGGAGCCTGGGGAGGCCATTTTGGCCCTCCTGGAGGCTTGAGGAAAGTCCAGGGAGGCTGAAAAATGGGCAATCCTGGGTAGAGAACCAGTTGCTAAATTTTTTGAAGCCCATCCCTGGTGCAAATGGACTCCAGACTGATGACATGCTTGACCCCGGGTTCACCCTGGTCATTTTGTATAGCAACAATCCCCAAATGTTCTGGCTTTGTGGACTGGCAGGAGAAGGAATGGTTCTGCATGAGTGGTGGATGGGTGAGAGTTAGGAATGTAAGTCACCTAACAGCTATTTGGGTTGGAAATATATAAACCAAGATAGACATTTTAATACTATCTCTTTAAGGGAATGCTGAAAGTGCAATTCATTGGGTGTGGTTCCAGAAATGGCCATAAGATGGAGCCAAAAACCTGGGTTGTTTTAGTCTCAGAAGAAGTCTCAGTGTGTGAATGAGTCTCTGTTTCCTTCTGTTGGAGAGTTTTGCAGTTGTTCCTACATGACTGCAATTGATCTTTGATGTAAGTCTGTTACTGAACTGTTTTTGATACTGGACTTTGTTATTGGAATTATCCCTGGATTGAACACTGACTGCTTTACCGGTGAATGACTTGGACTGTGTGGACTTTACTTAAACGTTTACTGAAAGTAAAAACCTACATTAACTGTACAGTGTATCTGTGTGCTGTGTGTGTATTATTCAAACACTTCTCTCACTACGTCTCCCTGTATGCGCTCATTCTCCTAACGGGGAGTTACCTCAACAGTGAACGGGCACATGTAGCTCCATTTGTGCAATCGGTGGGCACATATGCCCCGCCTTTTGCACAAATGGAGCTGTGTGCTTGTGTTCACCCGCCTACTGCTTCTGCGGCCCAGTTCTGAACGGGCTGCAGCTAGCCTGGGGACTCCTGTTCTACTGGAAATTCTGTCCCAGTTTTGGTTGTAAGTCAAGGACTACCTGTACTAGAAGCCTTCCCTGTCGCCTATGATCCCCAGCTGTCCCTTGTGAATGCCACAGTATTCTGACAATGTTCTCTAACATTCTCTGAACGTCTTTCCCGTTGTCTCTTTGGCAAGGCAGCAAGGGAAAGGGAAAGGGATAACGTGTAAGTGACAGCTCTCTCTTTAGAAGGGATGGCTTGCTTATTAGTTAAATCCAGAGAGAATGCTGCCAATTAAGAGAGATTTGAATGTGGACTTTCCCTTCTCTGCTGCTGAGCACTGCGAAATTGGCGGTTGGCCAAGCAAATCCTGTCTTTTCCCCACCACTCCTGGTTTAATCGCACGTAAATGTCAGTTTGGAGGTTTAGTTCCCCCTACCAGAGACAGATAGACAGAAAGACACAATCACCAAGCGGAGAAAAGAGAAATCCTTTGCCGTATCAGAGGAAGATAGAACAGCATCATTTTTGCTTTAAATGGTCCTGTTGCTACTGACAGAAGAGGGGGGCGGGAAATCTAGCTAATATCACTTTTGCAGGACATCCCAAAGGTTTTCCAAAAGTCGACTGGCTTTCGTTGTTTTGTTTTGTTTCCTTGAAAATCTTTCGCTTCTCATTCAAGAAGCTTCTTCAGTTCTGATTAAATGGTACGGAACGGAAGGATTTACCATATTTTTTACTCCATAAGACACACCTGACCATAACATACACTCTGGTTTTTGGCCTCTGGGTGTCCCAATTTGGCCTCCAAGAACCCCATTTTTGGCCTCCGTGGAGGCCAATAAGGGGATGTGCGGAGGCCAAAACCAGCCCCCCAAACAGGGCACATAGAGGCCAAAAATAGGCCGCGCAGAGGCCAAAATCGCGTAGAAGCCAAAAATGGCCGAATGGTCAGGACTGGTGGGTGGGCGGGGCTTTAGCAATATTCATTCCATAAGATGCACAGACATTTCCATCCACTTTTTCGGGGGAGAAAAGTGTGTCTTATAGGGCAAAAAATACAGAATATTCTTTGCAGTCATCTGATTATCAGCACTCTGATGGTCTGGCTGGCCTGCTGGGGAATTCTGGGAATTGAAGTCCACAGATTTTAAGAGGCCCAAGGCCGAGTAAAGCTGCACTAGCCTTTCTTAAACAGCATTCTTTAAAATGCTGTTCCTTTAAATAAAATAAAATTCTTTACTACAACCTTGCTCTCATTGGAAGAGGCAGGTTGGGAAATATTTAATGATTATTTACCTTACGTAAGACACACCTGATGATTTATAAAAATAGGAAATGGCACAAGTGTTGAAAAATGTTAGGAGGGAGTGTGGCATCGCTTTGTTTTGATAGGGATTGCATAATGCAGCCATGTGGCTTTTGCTGTAATTACAGTTACATAATAAGTGTGCAAAAAAAAAAAAAAAGATGAGAATCTTACCGGGCAGAGACATCGAGAGCAGATGTAGGAAGATGAAATGTTGAGATGTCGGAAGATGTATGTTTGAAAATGTAGGAAGAGAAAAACGTGTTGCGGTCCATCTTCCATGCCTTCTACCCCTTAATTAAAATTTTAAATTCAAAAATTGGGATCTTCTGCTGGAAGATTGCATTGATAATTGTGATATTATAGGGAGCTTGGATTTTAAAACAATTTACTACCGGTTCTGTGGGTGTGGCTTGGTGGGTGTAGTGTGGCTTGGTGGCCATGGCAAGGGAAGGATACTGCAAAATCCCCATTCCCTCCCCACTCCTGGGGGAAGGATACTGTAAAACAATGGTCGCAACAAGTGGGCTGCAAGAAAATTTTGGTGGTCCACAGAGAAATGTCACCCCACCCCAAGCAATTAATCCAGGATGCGTGGGAACACAAGGCTATGCCGCCCATGGGAACACAAGGCTTGTGTCACTTGCATTGCGAATAACATGAGGTAGTGAGGGGATGGGGGGGAAAGCCGGAGTGGGGGGACTTGCCCCACATGCCTCGCCTGGCCACCGGGCGGCTTCTTTCCGCTTCTTTCTTCTGCTGCTTTTGGCTGCACGCAAGGAAAGCAGCAAAAGTCTTTCTTTCTCTCCCTTAAACTTTCCCAGAAATGAGTCTGTGGGACCCTGCAAGGCATCCTGCTCCAAGAGGCTGTGCCGGTGCGACAAATCTCACAAAGACTCATTTCTGGCAGAGTTTGGGGGAGAGAAAGAAAGACTTCTGCTGCTTCTGCTGCTTTCCTTGCATGAAGCCAAAAGTATCTCTCTCTCTCTCTCTCTCTCCCTCCCTCCCTCTCTCTCCCTCCCCCCACCCTCTCTCCCTGAGAACAGAGCTGGAAATGGTATCCTGCGATCCCAAATAAAGACTGACCGATCGGTAGGAAAATAGGGTGGGGAATTTTCCTGCAGACTTTTTGGGGGGGGATTTTCCCAGGGTTTCTGGTCTGCAGGATTTAAAATTATGAGTTTGGTGGTCCCTGAGGTCCAAAAGGTTGGTGACCCCTGCTGTAAAATACCCACTCCCTCCCCACTCCACTAACCTGCTTTCCAGCTCCGTTCTCCTGTGCAGGGCAACAAAAGAAGACCCAGCTGATCAGCTGGACCTCAGGAAATTTGCCCCATTTTATGATCTGTCTGGCCACATTTGTTAAGCGAATCACTGCAGCTCTTAAGTTAGTAATGCAGTTAAGTAAATCTGACTAAGCCCATGGGTGTGTTCTCAGCAATTTTAAGAGATGTGTCCCTTTGACTCCCAGGGTTCCTCAGCCAGCACGTCCACACATCATAAAGTTGGAGAAATTGAGGAACATTGGTATAAGTCAGTGTCAGAAGTCTCTATTTCTTTCTCCAGCTTGAATGCATAACTGGCAGATGTCTACGGAGATTCTCAGTCATTCAGGTCATGGTTGTGCTTCATTCAAGAGGCAACTTGACTTTCTGGTTTGGCTTCTTATCCAAGAAGCTTCCTCAACTCCGGTGGATGTTTTCCATATATATGGAAATCTATAGTACTTGTTGTTTTGAACAAACTGTAGTTTATGTACAGACTACTTACAGTGCTTGGCTTAAAGATCAGCTTAAGTCGTAAAACAAGCTGATAAGGATTGGCAATAGTGTAAAGTCTACCTCCAATGATATGTGACTCCATTGTACTTCTTGTAGTTTTGTAGTTTTCTTAAAACCAATATGGAAATAGCACTTCAACATTTTTTAAAAAACTTTTGTCTAGCTCTGCAGTTTCCTAGTCATGGTCTCCTCTCCAAGCATCAACCGGATCAGATCCTACTTCATTTAAGAAGCCAGCCACAATTGCTAGAAGATCAACTTGCTTGTTTTCTCCCTGGCTACATCGGTGATGACCCAGGGTGGGATACAAAACAAACACAGTCACAGAAAACAGGTGAAGCCCCTTTTATTCCTTCACTTTGCTTCCAAGCTCCAAATATCCTTGATGGAAGACAAAAAACTCCCACACAAACAGTTACAAGAAGAAGGAAAAAAGCAACACAAACCAGGCAAGATAAGGGCTGGAGGACATCCACAGGTGACACTGGGAAGGATGTCAAACTCAGAGAGGAACCATAAACTAGAGATATTTACACACTTTGCTTCCAGCATTCGCCTGTACGCAGGTCTGTCCTCTTATTCAGTTCTCACACCTGCA
The DNA here is from genome assembly GCF_900518735.1 of Pseudonaja textilis. Next base: position 2,734,570 of record NW_020769399.1, read on the forward strand.
GCCCATGAAGAGGATCAAAGTCATCTCTTCCCAAGTAGACAATGTCTCTCCCTTATCATCTCTTCCCCACGTGTCCTAGGATGGAGAGGGGATGGGCTTGGGTCCTCCTCTGACTGCCCAGCCGGCCTCTGCCCTTCCCCAGCCTCCTCCACAACCTCTGGAGCCACACTCCCACTCCCTGTGGGCTGTTCCTCCTCTCCCTCAGAGTCAGTCTCCACTCCTCACCTCCCCGCCCGGGCTCCTTAGGGCCCCAACAGGAAGCAGTTGTTGTTGCTAAGCAGCCACCATGAGAAAGAGCTGGCAAACCAGCTAGCTCAGTTCAAATTGGATCTGGCCGAGAAGGAGGCTCAGCAGAAGCACCTCACTGAGGACTAGGAGCATAGGCTTTCCAAGCAGAGGGATGACCTGCGGGAGTGCAAGGCCAGGTACCGGTGCCTGGAGGCTCAGCGGGCTGAGATGGTCAGCCAGTTCCAGGCCATGATGCAGTGCCCTGGAAATAAGGCCCTCTGGCTCTTCGCCATCAGTAGCCCTTCCCTCCAGCCTTCGCCCAAACCCCTCACCAGGAAGCAGAAGCAGACCCCAAGTTCTGCTCCCCCCGCCGAACCACACAAAAAGACCCCGAAGGGAGCGACTCTCTGCAGCAACGCAAATGTTCATTGCACTTATCCGTCCCAGGGGCCGTCGTTTGAGGATCCCTAATTTAGTGCAATATTAAAAATGCAAATAATTTTTCTGCTGACCACCAAAATTTTCTCACAGACCACTAGTGGTCCATGGACCACCAGTTGGTGACGGCTGGATTTAGAAGATCTCCGAGGTCCCTTTCAACTCTGTTATTGTGTATTTTGTCTTCAAAACTCCTCTTTCCTTTTGAAAGACATGTTCAAAGCAAAATGTGTTTCCTCAAAGCAAAATTGTCTGGCTGATGTCTCAGCAAAATGTTACAATCCCAGAAGGATACTGAAAGCAATTGGATGAATACTCTCAATCCGGAAAAGAGATGGATGCAAACAAGAACTGAAACAATCACGCACAAAACATAGGCCAGGATTTCTTATACTCTAGCTCTAGAGAAAGTACAAAGTAATGAAAAACATTCCCTTGGTTGACCAATAGGGGGCTTCAGGATACCAATGATCTCCACCAGAACATTCTGGTTGGTCCTCAAAAGCAAAAATTTGTGAAAATTGCCAGATGCTAGCAAAAAGCAACCACTTTTCTAGTGCTCTGCCCTGGGCCCTTTCTTCATTTGCACCCAAGTATGGTATAAACACACCCTATTAAGATCTCTCCCTTTTGTCAGGTGCCCAGAACTTTTATTTCTATTAAGTGTTGTATCTTATGGTTCTTGAGTCTTGACGAATGTATCTTTTCTTTTATGTATACTGAGAATATTTGCACTAAGACGAATTCCTTGTGTGTCCAATCACACTTGGCCAATAAAGAATTTCTATTCTATTTTATTCTATTCTATTCTTATTCTATTCTATTCTATTTTCTGTTCCATTCCATTCCATATCATCTATTCTATTTTATATTCTATATCCTATCCTATATTCTATTCCATTCTAGTCCAGTCCATATATTTTATATTCTAATTCTATTCTATTCCATTCCATATCATCTATTCTATTCTGTTCTGTTCTGTTCTGTTCTGTTCTGTTCTGTTCCGTTCCCTTCCCTTCCCTTCCCTTCCATTCCATTCCATTCCATATCATCTATTCTATTCTGTTCTGTTCCGTTCTGCTCCATTCCATTCCAAAAAAATTTACTACTGGTTCTGCAGGTGTGGCTTGGTGGGTGTGGCTTGGTGGGTGTGGCTTAGTGGGTGTGGCAGGGGAAGGATACTGTAAGCTCCCCATTCCCTCCCCACCCCACTAACCTGCTTTCCAGCACCGTTGTCCTGTGCAGGGCAACCAAAGAAGACCCAGCCAATCAGATGTGACTCGGGAGGCAGAGAAGAGATGGTGTTGGTGGGGCCAGTCAGAGGTGGGATTTGCTGGTTCTCCAAACTACTCAAAATTTCCGCTACTGGTTCTCCAGAACTGGTCAGAACTTTCTGAATGCACTTCTGTACCCAACCATCCTTCATGTTTTGGCTTTCAATCCCCTATATAAACCTATTTCCTCCTTTCTTTAATAAGGTCCAAGGACAGCCTCATGGTTTCCCAGTTCTGTTAAGACTTCGTCACCCTTGAATTCTCAGAAGGAAATCAAGAAATCTCTGTGACAGAAGAATTAAAGTTGGGAACAACCAATTTGAAAACAATCTAGTTTCCCACAGACTTAAAGATGGATGGAAGGCAGCAGGTTAGAGTCCTTAATGACAGTAGCTACAAGGAGGAGCCCTCCTAGGAGAGGTGGCCATATCCTGAGTCAAATGGCGTTCCTCTCTAATTAGATGACAATATCTGGCATTAGCCATACCTTAGTGACAAATTAAACACACCCAATGGAAGTATGGCAGACTTGTTCTACAGATTTTTCTTCTGCCCTCTTTTTAAAGTCTTTTGAAACAAGGAAGCATGGTATTAATGATAAATACAGGGTGGATTCATCACATTAAAAGAAAAATAGCCAGTGATTCAAGAATTGGTGACATTCCAGATACTATCCTCCAATTCCTCAATTTAATCAAACTGAACGATCGTTGGAATATTTCTTTCTCTCCATCCCTTGCTTATTCCCAAGAGAGAAAGTTGCTTAAAATTATCTCGTTTTGGCTTTAGACAATTGCCTAGTTACATTTCATAAACATACACGTCATTCTCATGCAAATGATTGCAGTTCCCTTTTTATATTGATGGGAAAATGAACGCAAAAAAAGCTCTGAGTTTGGAGGGGGTTTTTTTGCCATTGATTTATCACATTTATTTATTTACTCATTGGCATTTAATTCTGTAAGCTTCTCATTACTTGAAACCTGGTCAAATATTGGTAATTCTTGATTTACAACCATTGGTTTAGTAACCGTTCAGTTACAACAGCGCCGAAAAATGTGACATGTGACCATTTTTCATACTTAATGACCATTGCCGCATTCCCCATGATCACATGATCAAAATTCAAACTTGGCCACTTCACATTTATGACGGTTGCAGGGTCCCGGGGGGTCATGTGATCGCCTTTTACGACCTTCTGACAAGCAAAGTCAATGGGGACCCCAGATTCACTTAACAACCATGTTACTAGCTTCACAAGTGCAGCAATTCACTTAGCGACGGTGGCAATAAAGGTCGCAAAAAGGGGGCAAAGTTCACTTAACCACCATCTTGCTTAGCAACTGAAATTTTGGGCTCAGTTGTGGTTTGTAACTCAAGGACAACCAGTACAAAAAAAAGATTTGGCTCCTCTGGATTTGAAAAAAAAAACTTGTTTCATTTTTAAAAAGCCTACCATAATTAGCATTTTTTTAAAAATGTAAGTCTGCTTTGTTCCTTATTTTCACAAAACCCTTGTTGCCAAAGACTGGAGAATTGCCACTGAATTTCTGTGTATGTGCCTCCAGGAAAGAATGAAAATAAGATCGTAGGATGCACAAACCCAAACACTTATTTTCCCTCCCCTGTGACAGGGGGAATCCAGCTTTTTATAACTTAGGGCAGGAAATGCAAATCAGGAACTTGGCCCAGTTCAGTCCATCATAGTTAAAATAAACAAATAAATGAAAAATAGGTGGCTTAGGGCAATGGGTGAATCAGGGGTGGGTTTCTACCGGTTTTGCCCACCTCTGTAGAACCGGTTGCTCCAAAGAGCAACAGACATAGAACCGGTTCACCTGCGCTCTTACCTGACCTTTTATTTCCTGATTTTTCAACCGCAGCTGCTTTGCGCGGCACAGCTGCGGTTGAAAAAGCAGGAAAAAAGAGGCTTTTCCAACCACTGCACACTTGCACACAGCACTGCTCAGCTGTCCGGGCAGCTCAGCAGGTCGTAAATTGCACTCACATGTGACGCAGAGTAAATTGCATGCGTGCGCGACACAGAGCAAAAAAAATCGGTAGTTATACCAGTCGGAACCCATCCCTGGTGTGAATCCATTCCATGTGGCGTCCTCTCCACCTTGCACGACTGCTGTGAAGACCTTCACAGGCAGGCAAATGGGCCTCGCCCTAGAGCAGTGGCGGCTAACCTTTTTCGGCTCCTGTGCCGATAATTGCGTGCGCTTGTGTACCAGCACCCAGAAGGCAATGCGTGCTGGGGGCCCCCCATGCCTCCTGTGCATGCATGTGACCTCCCCTTGCACACTGCACATCTGCACGCATGATTCCCCCCTCCTGCGCCATGCATCTTTGCGCAGGCGTGCGTGACTCCTTCCTTGCGCGCCAAACACCTGTGTGTGCGATTCCCACCCTTGTGCACCATGTCTTTGCAGATGCATGCGCAACTCCCTCCTCATGCACAGCGCATCTGCGCATGTGCACGCATTTCCTGTGTACAGCAATCTGCGCATGCACACACATTTCCCCCTCACACACAGCACGTCTGCACATGCGTGTGCAATCCCCACATGTAGCGTGTCCCTGTGCACGCACGCACATCTCCCACACACACATCCCTCCACCCCGTGCATACACACCAGATACCCAACAATCAGCTGTTGGGTGATGGCATGCGCATGCGCAGAGGGGCTCTTCCGGGCGACCTCTCGCATGCCAGGGAAATGGCTCTATGTGCCACTTCTGGCACGCGTGGCATAGGTTCGCCAATACGGCTCTAGAGCTTCCATGAAGCTTCCGTGGTCAGCAGCAGTCTTATCAGCTGCAGGAGGCCAAAGTAGAGGAAGAAGCGAACGAGTGTTGAGTTCGCATTCCGATTCTCAAGCCGCCCCCTTTGTGACTGACTCAGCTTTGGGATGCGATCCGACAGCGAGTCTTTCTTTTCCTGTTCCAGACAAGGAATAATGGATGGAAGGGGATCAAGGAGAGATTCAACCTGGAAATAAGGAGGAATTTTCTGACCGTGAGAACAATTTAACCAATGGAACGGAAGTTGCCTTTGGAAGTTGTGGGAACTTCATCATTGGAAGCTTTGAAGAAGAGATTGGGTAGAAATGGTGTAGGGTCCCCTGCTTGGGCAGAGGGTTGGACTAGATGACCTACAAGGTCCCTTTCAACTCTTGTTATTCTGTTACAGGTCATCCTCGACTCACAGCAGTTCATTTAATGGCCGATGCTACAACAGCACTGAAAAAAGTGACTTGTGACCGTTTTTCACACTTACGACCGTTGCAGCATTCCCCATGGTCACATGATCAAAATTCAAATGCTCAGCCCACTGACTCGTATTTAGGGCGGCTGCAACATCATGTGACCCCACTTTGCGACCTTCAGTGGGAAAGCCAGATTTCACTTAACCAGCCGGTTACTAATTTAACAACTTCAGCAATTTGTTTAACAGCTATGGCAAGAAAGGTCCTAAAAGGGGGCAAAGTCCACTTAACAACTGTCTTGCTTAGCGACAGACATTTTGGGCTCCATTGCAGTCGTAAGTCAAGGACTACCTGTATGCTGGCCAAAAAGCTGGGCTGTTTTCTAGCTGCCTCTTTGCCTGGCCGTCTTGCTTAGTGACAGACATTTTGGCCTCCACTGCAGTCATAAGTCAAGGACTACATGTATGCTGGCAAAGAGGTTGGGCTGCTTTCTAGCTGCCTCCTTGCCTGGATCAAGGGGCGCCCCGTCTCACTTAGTAACATTTTGGCCTCCACTGCGGTCGTAAGTCAAGGACTACCACCTGTATGGGGCTGCTTCCTTGCCTGGAACAAGGGGCGCCCCTCGCTGTTGCTGCCCAGCTGGGAAGTGCCAGATGTGTGTGTGTGGGGGGAGACTCGCAGGCCAACCCTCCCCCCCACGCCTTTCCTCTCCCGAATTAGGAGAGAAGAAACCCCCCCTCCGAACCCCCCCCCTCCCGGGGGACCCGGACTCGCGCAAGAAAAGCCCGGCGCGGAGGGGTGAGCGGCGCGCAAAATCCCGGCCCGGCGAAGCGCTGCTTTTCGGGGCTCCGGGCGCGCAACGTCTACCGCCTGAGCCCGCGCTTGGGCGACTGACAGCCCGCCCGCCCGCCGCCGGCGGGGCTGAGAAAGCAAAGGGCGGAGGGAAGGAGAGGAGGGGAAGGAGGGGAGTCCTTCGACCCCCGCCTCGCCTTCTTCGCTCGCCTCCCCCGCCCCGCCTCTCTCTCCTCCTCCCCCCCCCCCCCCACTCCCCCGAATGGTCGCTTCCAGCCGGGTGGCCATGTTCCCGCTTATAGAGTCGCGAGCGAGCGCGGGCGAAAGCCGAGCGGGGGGGAGGAGGAGGAGGAGGAGGGTGGGGGGAGCCAGAAGGAGTGGCCGCGCCGGGCGGAGGCGAAGGGCGGCGGAAGGCGAGGCAGCGTGAGAGGAGACGCCGGACAGAGCCTCCTTTGCGCCCGCAGACCCCAGCGCGAAGCATGGCCGTGGCGGTGGGCAGACCCGCGGTGAGTCCGGCGGGGAGGGAAGCCAGGGGCCCGCTCTGGAGCTGAGTCGGCCCGGCCTGAACACGTGTCCGCCGCCGGGTGCCGTCTGCCAGGCGGCCGGGCTGCTGCGTTAACGGAGGTGCCGGCGGGAGGGCGCGAAAAGCTTCGCCCGGGAGGGCGGAGGAGGGTCGGTGGGGAGCTCGCGGTCCTCCCTGGGGGGCCCCTTTCGGAGCCCGGGGCCGGGCAGCGAAGGAGCTTTTCCTTCCTTCCCGCCTCTCTCGCTTCTCCGTCCAGAAGCCGCTTGAAAAGAGCGCCGGGGCCATTGGGCGAAGCTGCTGGAGTTGGAGCCTTGGGCCTCTTCAGACGTTACGGGAAACACGTGGGTTTCAGCTCGATGGGGTGGTGGGGAGGGACTGGGCCCTGCTAATTGTATTGTATTGTATTTAAAAAGCCTGGCGGGTTTAAAACAGCCCAGCGCTTTGCTATTGGAAGGTATTCCAGGGTTTGTTATGTGGGGCGGGGGTGGTTTTGCAGTGGCGGGGAACAAGGATGGGGACGAAAAGCCGCGCGCGTTTCTCGGGGTTTTAGACACGTGTTTGTGTTACAGTGGCAATCCTAATGATAATAGAAGCCCCCATCACTACACACACCTCACTCACTCCTCACTCACGCACACAATCCTGCAATGGGTTTTTGCAATGGGCTGGGCGCCCCTTTGATAAGGTTGTGAATTAACAGAGCTTTTTTCTACACGTGTGAACGCATCTTTGGGCTTTTGCAAGGAGCTGGGCATCCCTCTGATATGATTGTGAAGGAACAGAGCTTTTTTCTACACGTGTGAATGCATTTGGGGGCTTTTGCAATGAGCGGAACATCCCTCTGATACTACTATGAATTAAAAGCTGTGTGAATGTATCTTTGTAGGCTGCCATTTGGGGTCTGTCTAGTGCTGTTGAACCCAGAAAAGCTTCTGCTAACTACCTTTCCCCAACCTTCTGCCTTAAAGGTCCATGGGAGGAGAACCTTTCAGAATATATTTATTTATGAAATTTATTTACCGCCCGTCTGGTATCCAATGACTCTTCCCAGTGGTTTTTCCTCCAGCCCGTCATCTGCAACCTTTTCCCCTGCCAACCTCCTCCTTTTCCTCCCCCCACCCATTCCCTTCATTTTCTCCTAGCTCTTCTTTTGGGGGAAAATTAAGTTCAAGCACAGTTCTAAATTCCCAAAGATGAATTAAGTGAGCTGTCAAGCCAGAAATCCCTCGCCTAATTCTTTCCGCAGCTATCCTGATGGAGGGCTTTTTTTTTTTGGCAGTTCAGTCTCTCCCATCGTTTATGTCTCTTCATCTGTCCTGGGGAAAGGAACAAATATGGATGAAAGTTTTTATAAGTCTAAAAATGTGGGCCGCTCTGATAAGTTCATAATCATAATTGAACAGGGCAGACGGATTCTGACCTAGTCGTCCAACTTACAGGCTTTTCCTCTCAACCCTACATTTCTGGACTGATTTCATCTCCTTGGTATTTAGACAAGGAAGTAGAAAAACTCTCTGGAGAGTTGATACTACAAGGGCAAAATCTGGTTCAAGAACAGACGGCACATCTGTGGTTTTCGAAGCATTACTTTATAGGGAAATTGTAAAACCTTTCTTCCAAACAACTTCAGAAAGTTGTTGGAGAATGTATAGAGAAATGAATATATTGTGATTTGATGGCCTCTTATTGTGTTTTGGATAAAGGCAAAATGGAACACCCGTAGTGGTTGGAGGTCTGCCTTTCAAGAATGAATTCTTAGAAGCATTTCAAATGCCTTCTGTTCTAAAAACAGTAATGTAAGTCAATATTATAGACCCGCAAGATTAATTTAATCTCTTTTTTCTATCACTGCCCCTCCCAAATTTCATGCAACAGTTAGCCAAAGAGTTCTGGTGTACTCTGGGACTGGAGGGAGATCTGTATTTTGTGGGGGAGGGGACTGTAAAATCAGCCCTAGAGGAAGGACTGTAACCCCCCCCCCCAACAAGCCCCCTGCCCTTGGAATTAGCATTTCAGTTGTGTGTTCTTCTCTATGTGTGCAACTCAGAAAAGCGAAGACCAGAATATGAAGTTAATGACTCAGTTCATTTAGCTGATTT
>NW_020769399.1:2746933-2758714 GCF_900518735.1 Pseudonaja textilis
CTTCCTTCCTTCCTTCCTTCCTTCTTTATCAAATAATAGTGCTTAGACTTACAGCCCTTTCTAAGTGGTTTACAGAGTCAGCCTATTTTCCCCAACAATCTGGATCCTCATTTTACCCACCTCAAAAGGATGGAAGGCTGAGCCAACGTCAAGGATCATCTGGTTTATATTCAGATGATTGACAACTGATTCATATTTATGATGGCTGCAGGGGTCACATGATCCCCTTTTGTGACCTTTTGACATGCAAAGTCATTAGGGGAGCCAGATTCACTTAAGAACCGTGTTGCTAATTTAACAATTACAGCGATTCACTTAAACTTGGCAAAAAAACATCGTAAAACGGGGCAAAACTCCCTTAACAAATTTCTCACTTAGCAACAGAAATTTTGGGCTCCATTGCGGCCATACGTTGAGGATTACCTGTATATGCTTATTTGCGTCATGTTACAAACCATTTGTATGCGAAGTTTTGTAAGGTAGCAATACCTACCAGCATGATTTGTAGCAAGTTTCCCTGCTCTTAAGCTTATTTTAACATGAGATTCCAGGGACCTTTAGTTTTACTGATGAATAAATACTCTAAAAGGTGTTGGACCGGAACTGGAGAAAGTAAGGTTGAAGATATAAGCAGTCCTTGCTAAGTAAGGTGGTTGTTAAGTGAATTTTGCTCCATTTTACCACCTTTCCTGCCCCTGCTGTTAAGTGGATCACTGTCATTAAATTAATAACACGGTTGTTAAATGAATCCATCTTCCCCACTGACTTTGCTCATTGCAATAGGGGATCGTGTGGCCCAGGGATGCTGCAACCGTCATAAATGTTGAGTCAGTTGCCAAGCATCCAAACTTGGATCGCACGTCGTGGGGATGCTGAAGTGGTTGTAAGTGTGAAAAACGGCCACAAGTCACTTTTCTCAGTGCCGTGGTAACCTTGGGTAGTCGCTAAATGAATGGCCGTTAAGTCAAGGATGATGACCTGTAATCTTCAGCCGCAGAAGATCCCCGAGTGACTTTGGACCATTCATGCTCTCCCAGTGTTGCGGTTCTCCGGCAGCAGGTGCGGACAGCTGAGGTCTCGGAGAGCGAGGACTCGGATGAGGGGCCTGCGTGTGATGTAGGGATGGGGGGGCCAGGACCATCAGGGAGTGGAGTGCTGCCTTTGGAGATTGTGGAGGCTGGCAGCAGTGATGAAGAGGACCCCGAGGAGTCTGTGCACGTGCACGCAGGGCTGCTCGAAGGAAAGAGCAGCTGCAGCAGCACGGGCAACTCATGAGTAAGGCTGCAAGATAATGGCCCTTCTCTGCAAAGATAAAAGCCAGCTGAGAAACTGCAGCTCTTTGCAGAGGGCAAAGAAGTTTGATACTCGAGCCTGGTGGACATTAGGGATATCTGAGTTGGTGTTCGGAGACCATTTGATTTATTGTTTAGTAACTTTATCTGGTGTTCTTGGCAGCCTTGCCCAAACCTGGCAAGGCTCTTTCTTATCAGAGCTAATTAGTTGGAAGCAGCCTTTTATCCATGAGGGAACGGGATTCGTAAATGAAACAGTAAAAGGTTGTGCTGTTGCCTTTGTCTCATGTTTGCTCTCTTGGAACCAGGTTTGGGTCAGAACACCCAGACCATCCTAGCTCTAAGGTGGTTCTTGTGAGCATAAAAATGTAAGAAGATGCCTCTGTAAGATGCCTTGAGTCTCTAGAGCAGGGCTGTCAAACTCAATGCCTGGAGGGCCAGGTGCCGCCCACGAGGTGCTTAGATCTGGCCTGTGGGGCCACCCTGGAAACAGCAAAAGACCGGCTGATGGTGTCTCTGCCAGCGAAAACGGAGCTCGGGAGGGCTGCATGCGGAGGCTGTTGCAGCTGGAAACGGAGCTTGGGAGCCTGTTTTCATTGGCAGAGCACCCAGGCCACCAAAGGCCACCAACATGAGTGACATCAATCTGGCCGTGCTGCCTGGCCATGCGCAGAGGAGGTATTTAGCCAGCTCTGACCAGTTCTGGAGAACCGGTAGTGGAAATTTTGAGTAGTTCGGAGAACCGGCAAATCCCACCTCTGACTGGCCCCGCCCCCATCTATTCTTTGCCTCCCATTGAGTCCCAGCTGATTGGCTGGGTCTTCTTTGGTTGCCCTGCATAGGAGAACAGAGCTGGAAAGCAGGTTAGTGGGATGGGGAGGGAATGGAGGTTTTGCAGTATCCTTCCCCTGCCACACCCACCAAGCCACGTCCACAGAACTGGTAGTAAAAACATTTGATTCCCACCGCTGGCCATGCCCCCCAAACCCCCTCCCCCCCCCCGCACAAGGTCATACACAAACCTGATGTAGCCTGCATTGAAATCAAATTTGACACCCCTGCTCTAGAGGAACATAGGATAGAAATCTTAACAAACAACTGGGAACTAGCTAGATTGGAGACTTGATTTCTATCCTGGGAGTCCTTCAATTGGAGTGATTAGGTCTCCTGCCTTTGGTTCTGCTTTGAAAGCGTGCTTAGGTGTTCTCTGGAAATAAATGATGCAAGTCAGCTTCTTAAGAAGAAAGCGTTTTGCAGAAGTTGTTAACTTGCTGTCCAAGTAGGTAAGAAGAGCTGTTTGAATCACTTACTTCCTTTTGCCAGTTGCACTCCAAAGATTCTGGATGGCATCGTGGATTTTAGCTTAATGTATTGTATGAATCCAGATATAAAGGTTTTGCATATGGTTTACAGATATGTAAAGTTGCATGGACTCAATAAGTAATATCTTATTTAACCTGCACGAACCCAACAAGTTATGGCTTATTTAATCAGTCATGATTTACAAAATCCTTTCATTAGGACACAGTGTAAACCCAATGAGTAATGTTCCAGCACGTGCGAATTATGTTCTCCCTAGCTGCCATTGTACAGGTAGTCCTTGCTTAGTCACCACAATTGGGATTGGCAATTCTGTTGCTAAGTGCCATGGTCACTGAGTGAAAAATCACAGAATGAAGAAAGACAGTGTCACTTCTCATTCAGTTAATTGACCTGCCACAATTGTTAAGTGAAACATCATGTAACTGCAGCTTGCAATTTGACTTTTGCATTCTCCACTAACTCTTCGGAAGCAGGTAAATGTCAGTCAGTTAATTACAGGATGCTGTGATAAATGTTAATATGAGATGTGGTCACAAAGCTGGTTTGTTAACATTGTTGTAACTTTGAATTAGGCCCTAAACTAGATAAGCTGTCCAGGTAATCCTCAACTTACGACAGCAATTAAACATCTGTGCTTGGTGTTTGTGCTGTCTCAGCCTTCACTGCCTTGTGCTCTGCATGAGGTGAGATCACTGTTGCCAGAATTCCCAGCCGGTGTGACTAACTGCTAATAGCCATATTATCTGGAAATTCCAGAGCAATATGAAGAGGAACATATTGGCAGAATGTCTGCAAATTCTCGTGGCAGGCAAATTCTGGAATGGTGCATTGTATTAAAAATAACTCCTTTGTTCTTTCGGAAGCTCTTGCCAATCGGCTTCGTTGGTGGAGCTCATGTTCTCAAATCATGAAAGAAGCGAATGGGATCCTTTCCCAGGTTATCTCTCCATGTCGTGCCCAGTTCGATAAGACTTCAGCCAGGTTGTCACTTCTTTTATTTTTATTTTTTTAAAAAATCGCTTATGCTTTCGTTGGACAAATACAGATGCTTGATAATTTTGGTTGCTTTGTCCTGAACTTTTTCCAAGTGATAAAGTTAGGTAAATAGAATGACATCCAGTATTTCAAAAATAGCTGGTAGCCTAAGTTTTGCTTCATAGCACTGGGATATTAGCAGTCATATTTTTCCATCTAAAAAAGGTAAGGTTTCCCTGTCCAAGGGTGTCCGATTTTGGGCCGTGGTGCTTATCTCTGTTTCTTGACCAACAGACCCAGCGTTATCCGAAGACATTTCTGTGGCCAGCATGGTTATATGCCAAAGGCACTTGGAACACTTATCTTCCCACCAAAGTGGTACCTACAGAATAACAGAGTTGGAAGAGACCTTGGGGCAGTGGTGGGATTAAAAAAATGTTACTAATGGTTCTGTGGGTGTGGCTTGGTGGATGTGGCGTAGCTTGGTGGGCGTGGCAGGGGAAGGATACTGCAAAATCCCCCTTCCCTCCCTACCCCACTAACCTGCTTTTCAGCTCCGTTCTCCTGTGCAGGGCAACCAAAGAAGACTCAGCCCATCATCTGGGACTCAATGGGAGGCAGAGAATAGATGGGGTTGGTGGGGCCAGTCAGAGGTGGCATTTGCCAGTTCTCCAAACTACTCAAAATTTCCGCTACCAGTTCTTCAGAACCTGCTGAATGCCACCTCTGTCTTGGAGGTCTTCTAGTCCAACCCGCTAATCAGGCAGGAAACTCTATACCATTTCAGATAAATGATTGTCCAATCTCTTCTTTAAAAACTTGCATTGTTGGTGCATTCATAACTGCTGGAGGCAAGTTGTTCCACCTATTTACCTCCTTGCATTTGTATGTTTTCGAACTGCTAATGGAGCAGGAGCTAAGGGTAAAAGAAAGGGAGCTCTCCCATCTCATGGCGCTCGGGTCTCAAACCTGGGCAATCAGCTTTCCAGCTGACAAGCTCAGCATCTTTAAATGTTGAGTCATCAAACCCACAATTTTCCATCTGCTTTCTAATAATGTTCAGTGTTATTGCCCACTGAGTGTGCAACCACCATGGATTACGTAAGCAACCTACTTGACAAACAAACGTTTACCCCTTCTGAATAGTTTAGGCCAATTCAGGTCTTTTTAGGTAATGTGTCTGGCTGGAATTCCTTTTATTAAATGTTAACGTGCCATTTTGCTGAGTTCTCTTGGATCACCAAGGGACCTTCCTGGCTGAGTGAAGCTTTGAATGATATTTCTGTTATAAATGGTCCAATATACAGGTAGTCCTCAACTTACAACCACGATTGAGGCCAAACTTTCTGTTGCTAAGTATGGAATTTGTTAAGTCCCATTTTATGATTTTTCTTGCCACATTTGTTAAGTGAATCATTGAGGTTGTTACATTAATAATATGGTTATTAAGCGAATCTGGATTCCCCATTGTCTTTGTTGTGTCATAAGGTCGCAAAAGGGGATCACATGACCCCAGGACACTGCAACCATCATAAATAGGAATCAATTGCCCAACTTCTGAATTTTGATCACGTGACCATGGGATGCTGTCGTGGTCGTAAGTGTGAAAAATGATCGTAAGTTTTTTTTTCGGTTCCATTGTAACTCCAGTCACTAAATGAACTGTTGTAAGTCGAGGACTACCAGTACTGTCTCTTTCTTGTTGAGAACAATAAAAAAAGATAAGCGATATAGGAATCCTGGACTTGCAAGTAATCGTTTAATGATGGTTTGAATTTGATTTGATGGCTTATTATGTTTCCTAGTATGATTTGACTGTTTATTTGTACCCTATGACTATCATTAAGTGTTATCCCTTATGATTCTTGACGAATGTATTTTTTTTTCCTTTTATGAACACTGAGAGTATTTGCACCAAAACAAATTCCTTGTTTGTCCAATCACACTTGGCCAATAAAGAATTCTATTCTATTGTATTCTTTTTTAAAAACACAATAATTTTTTATTGAGTTTTACACATTTAAGAACAACACATACAAAACAACAAAACAACACAAATACAATCTTTGCAGTGTTGTGACGTTGACTTTTCCAGTTTCTTTTAAATATATACTCTAATTCTCTCTTCCTCCCTCCCTCTCTCTGTCTCTCTCTCTCTCTGTATATATATTATTTTTTATTCCTCCTGTCCTACTATCCAAACAGTTGTACCATTTTTCTATTTTATTCTTTCTTCCAAAAGTGACTTACCACTTGGTTTTGAAGTTATGACTGCTGCATGGTCATTTTCCCTTATGACCGATCATAGGGATGTTGCCACTAACCCCTTGCCTAATGCCCACCTGTGCTGCCCCATGGTTACTATGGGTCTTGGGCAGTGATGGCATTCTACCAGTTCTGGCAAACTAAAGATCAGTTTGGCGCGCGCGCATGCACGATCCCCCCCTGCAGCCACGCCCACCAAGCCACGCCCACAGAACCGGTGGTGGGTACTTTTGAATCCCACCACTGGTCTTGGGCCTGCTTTCCACCCCTCTGGGCCCCACCACTCCATCACTGATTGTGCACTTCAGAGGTGATATTCAGCAGGTTCTGACCAGTTCTAGAGAACCGGTAGCGGAAATTTTGAGTAGTTCGGAGAACTGGCAAATATCACCTCTCACTGGATATTTTACAGTATCCTTCCCCTGCCACGCCCACCAACTGGTAGTAAAAAAATTTGAATCCCACCACTGGTGCACTTAGTTTTAAAATAGTGTGTACTTATCTTTAAAAGATCTTGGGGTGTGTGTGTCACATTTGGAAAGGAAGGAACGCCTCCGTCACTCAGTATCTGTAGCCCTATGTGGCTCCATCCTGGAAGCAGACACCATTTTCAGAGTGGTTGCAATGAACAACATCGGTCAAGTTTTGCAACCCTAATCAGAAGGCTCCATTATGGCTGTGAGTCATGGACTATCTGTAGATGGTTTGCCATGATAACAATGGGAATTCTAGACGGTGCAGTTACTATTTATTTTAGGAAGTCTTCATTTTAGGTGCTCTAAATTCTCAGTGTTCCCGCGCATTTTGCACCTAAATATGCCGACTAAAAGTGTTGCCAACAAAAAATATTGCCAATTAAAAACGTTGCCAACCAAAATGTTGCAGAGTGAAGTAACTGTGTGCCCACTAACGAATTAAGCTGAAGAGAGCCAGTTTGGTGTAATGGTTAAGGTGTTAGTGTAAAAACCAGAAGATTGTGAGTTCTAGTCCTGCTTTGCGCATGAGAATGGGCTGTATGACTTTGGGCTAGTCACTCTCTCTCTCAGCCCAAGTCTCCTCACAAGGGGATAAATAGGAGGAGGGAGAAGTATTATGTGTATTTGCTACCCGGAGTTACTTACAATGTAATAAAGGCAGGATAAAAGTCTAATAAATAAATAGTTATTCCTGCATGAAAATGCACACGTGAAATAAGTCTAAATTTGCATTTAGAGAGCACTCTTCATATGCTTTTGAGCTCAAGGGATAAGAGACAAAAAGCAGAACTCAAGACAATTATAAGTACACGCATCGGAGTTGGTTCATCTGGTTTCAGGGTGAACATTTAATCATAGCTTTACGGTTCTTGTAAACTGTTATTGCTACAAGAATCTGCTCCTGTGTGCTGGAGGTGTTCAGGGTGGGTGCAGAGAGAGATACATGATTCCTGCCTTGGAACATCTACTTTCTATTCCATCGAAACTTGGTCGGTATGCCATGAGTACAAGGAATAGAAGTAGACGCTGCATATCTATTTAAATATATCTCCCAACCAAATAGAACATTGTAGTCAGATTTTAGTTTTTTTCCCCCTCCGTGTTCTCTACACAGGTAGTCCTCAACTTACAATAGATCACTTAGTGATTGTTCAAGTTACAACGGCACCGAAAAAAGTGTCTTATGGCCACGATTCACTTTACAATGTGGCAAAAGAGGTTGTAAAATGGGGCACTTAATTGTCTCACTTAGCAACAGAAATTTTGGGCTCAGTTATGGCCAAAGTTGAGAAGTACCTCCAGTGTATTAATATCTTTCAGTAAGTAAGATTGCAGCCTGATTGCATTCATTGTAATAAGGTTAATTGGTATTAGTTAATTTTATATTGCATTGAAACAGTGTTTCTGAAACAGGCGAAGTTTGGGGTTAAGGTAGCTTGCCAGCATTTTCTGCTTTTTGCAACTTTTGCATACCTTTTAAGCCTTGCTGGTCTCAGACTTTGTCCACTCAATAAGAAAAGGGAAAAAAACATTCAAAAAAATATTAAAGTATTCCTGCTATCCATATGTCTGTTAGTTGCCTGCTTCACCTGAAAGCTGTGTTAACATTTTTCAAACAATATGAATCCATGAAACATGCTGAGAAAAGTTGCATGGATCTTGAGCACATTAGCGATTCTGTGGTTTTTATAAAATCTATTTGTCTGTGCAGAAAATTATTAGCACAATTTGGGAATGTTGTAGTATTACACAACTTGCTTGCGGTTGCACACCGACCCTCGCTTCATCGCCATTTTCATCCCTATGGAGCAGACTCCTTGCTGCAGCCCCTTTTAAAAATAAAGCAATGTGCATCTGGTTTTTAGCAAAGCCTGCGACTTTTAAGTACTTTTTCAGTTGCTTAAACTCCAGGGAAGCTGTGAGAGAGAGAGAGTGTGTGTCCAGGGAGCGTGGGAAGGTCTTAAACCTCTTCCTTAGCAAAAGCAGATGGGGTTCCGAGATTAGGAGTTTCCATCAGACCCCTTAAATGCCAACAATGACTCCCTCATGTCGCAGTTCGTTGTGAAACCCGTTTGGATTTTTAACAATTAATTGAACCGTTTTCATCTGTAAAGCAGCAGTCCCTGAGAGAATCTGAGTGTGTGTGTGTGTGTGTGTGTATAATTGTATAAAAGGGGAGATTCTGCTTTGCCTCCCTTGCTGGCATTTATTCTTCGTTCTTTAGAAATGGCTCCAGGGTGCTTACAAAAGGGTTCTTTTTGTAAGAAGCACAAATCACATTGTCTGTGGAATGCTGGGAACATGGGAGCCCAATTCTTCTCGTATGTGGACAACTTGGCAGTGGCCACAGCCTTTCACACAGGGCAAGCCTGAGTTGTTTCTTCTCAGAAAAGAAGAAACATAATTATTATTTATCCTTTGGTTAGTGAGAGCTCTGCTTCGTTCTTCCCCAAGGCTATTGCAAAGCAGGGTGTGTGTGTGTACTCTCTCTCGGATCCTATTCTATGCTCCCTAAATATAACATGCTTCTCTTCAGGGAAAAAACAAAAAACGGGGTTTTTATTATTTCAAGCCAATTTTGTTCCCTGCTACATACAAACCCCTTTTTCATGTTGTGATGCCTACAGTATTATGCCGGTAGCTGTAGGAGACCAATGCACCACAACAGCACTGTGGAAATAGTCCTTGAGATGGGACCAGAATCTACACTGCTAAGTGAGGCAAAATGAGTCACACCTGATTTTTCTACCTTTTTTTGCCACGGTTGTTAAGGGGATCATTTCAGTTGTTAAGTGAGTCACATGGTCCTTCAATGAATCCAGCTTCCCCTATTGGTTTTGCTTGTTGGAAGCCAGCTGGGAGTGCAAGTGTCAGTCACATGACTCAAGGATGCTGCAATTGTCATAAATACATACATAAATACAGAAGCAACGTATGGAAACTAATCAAGGAGAGAAAAAGAATTGCTAAATTATCCTATTAAGGACTGAGGTCTACCCATTTTCAGGCATGGAAATGCCATGTTGCTTTATGTTGTGTGGATTGGAAGAAACGAAAGAGGTTCCAGATTTCTGAGCTGTTCATACAGGAAATATTTCCTTCTAACTGTTAGGAAAAGAAGGAATTTTGAAGAGAGAAGAAAGGGCACTTGCTGATCACAGAGGTTAAATTCCTTGGAATTTGTATTCCCCCCGCCCCCCACAAAGATCCTGTAACTTAAGGAAGAAACTTCCATATTCAGCCCATTGAATCTGTGCCTGATCATCATGAAGTGTTTTTCAGCCTTGGCAAATTGAAGTGGTGTGCCCTTCAGTTCTCAGAATCATTTGAAATTTATACAACTTCTAGTTGCCAAGGTTGAAAAACACTATTATAAAGGTGTTCCAAAAGATATTCCTAGTAGCTACCTGACCTTGGCTAATCTCAGAAAGATAATTGGAGTCAGATATCAACAGAAGAGGATGTTTGTAGCTCAGGGTTGAATTGTGGGGTCCTTGGTGCTCCTTGGGCTGGGTGCCTTTCTTGAAAATGTTTCATTACCCGACTTGAATTGGAGAAAATGCAAATAACTACTCTGCTACACAGTACATATCTAATATCTGAGGGGCTGCCAGAAGGAAGAAGGGGCCAAGCTACTCTCCAAAACACCTGAAGGCAGAACAAGAAGCAATGCATGGAAACTAATCAAGGAAAGAACCAACCTAGAACTAAATTTCCTCACAGTTAGAACAATTAATCAGTGGAATGACTTGTCTCCAGGTGTTGTGGTGCTCCAACACTGGAGATTTGAAGATTTGAAGAAGAAATTGAACAACCATCTGAAATAGTATAGTGTCTCCTGCTTAAGAAGGAGGTTGGACTAGAAGACCTCAAAGGTCCCTTCAAACTCTGTTATTCTGGGACAGGGGCCTTCAAACTTGACAGCTTTAAGACTTGTGGACTTCAGCTCCCAGAATTCCTCCTCCAGTCATATAGCTCAGGAATTCTGGGAGTTGAAGTCCACAAGTCTTCAACCTGCCAAGTTTGAAGATCCTTGTTCTAGGAGCACATAGCACACAACATTTGTATGCATCTGGGGGCATCACTGATCAAATTCTTTGTTTCACTGAATCCTGGAGCGAAGTGACAAGTGTAAACATCAGCACACTTTTCCTGCAAATTTAAAGGCATGCTTACTTTTTTTAGGTCCTGCTGTTTAAAGATTCAAAATAAGAAAACAGTGGATATGGTGGGCCCAGAAATGTGGGATTCCTTTCAGATGGTTTTTTGGTTACACCTCATTGACGCAAATAATTTAGTACACTTGAGTTAACATTCTTCAACCAGATGTCCTCCAGGTGTTTTGGGACTAGCTCACAGAATTCATAGCTAGAAGTAAAGGAAAGATGATATACCGTTAATTTGGAGGTTTTGCTCTCTTAAGATGTGGCAGTGACCACTGGCCAAAGTGATGATAAAAGGCAGTTATGCAACATACGTGAAAGCAAGCAGTTTGGTGGCTATTAAAATGATAACTTAAATGGAGTCTCCATATCAAGGAGCGGCTTAAGCCTGAATGCCAATAGCAGGGGGACAACAGTATAGAAGAACCACAGGTAGTACTTGACTTACAACCATAATGGTCATAAGTCATGATGATTATAAAATGGGTCATCATGTGACCAACCTAATTTTACAAACTTGTTTGCACTGGTCATTAAGCAAATCACTATGCTTTAAGTGAATCGGCGCTTGTTAAGAGAACCCATTGCTATAGGGTGTTTTAGCTGAAAATCGGAAGTAAATACTGGGTTTTGGCAAAAATTGTAAATTGTCATGTGACTGCAGTCATAATTGGAAAGGCAGGTTGGTTACTGAGCGCTCGAAATGCAGTCACATGACCACCTGGGAGGGGAGATTCTATCTATATCTATCTATCTGTTGTTTGTCTGTCTGTCTATCTATCTATCATCAATCTATCATCTATATATTATCTATATCATCTATCTATCATCAAACTAGCATCAATCAATCAGTCTATCACCTATATATCTATCATCTATATCTCTATATCATCAATCAGTCTATCTCTATATCATCAATTAGTCTGTTGGTCTATCAGTCTGTCGGTCTATCATCAATCTATCATCAATTAGTCAATATCATCTATCTATCTATATCTATCTATCTATCTATCTATCTATCTATCTATCTATCTATCTATCATCAATCTATCATCTCTATATTATCTATCTATAACATCTATCATCAAACTAGCATCAATCAATCAGTCTATCATCTATATATCTATCATCTATATCTCTATATCTATCATCAATCAGTCTGTTGGTCTACCTATCAGTCTGTCGGTCTATCATCAATCTATCAATTAGTCAATATCATCTATCTATATCTATCTATCTGTCTATCTATCTATCTATCTATCTATCTATCTATCTATCTATCTATCT
>NW_020769399.1:2758724-2775957 GCF_900518735.1 Pseudonaja textilis
ATCTATCTATCTATCTATCTATCTATCTATCTATCTATCTATCTATCGCTGCCTATCTTGCAGTTCAGGCAACTCTGAGCAGAAGTTTGAAATCAGATCCTAGGTTTCAAACCTTTATGGGGTCACTCATTTATTGAATGGTCCTAAACTGAAGACTACCTGTATTGCATTTATATTGTTGGGAATGATGATACATAGACAAGAAGCACCCCCTAGGGGTGCTGCCTAGTTTTCCAGACATCTTGTGTGCGGATACAAAGAATATCAGGACATTGAATCCATCATCATTTCAGCAAGGAGGAAAAACGGAGAGGTTTCGTGCATTGAAATTTGGCTCCTGGAGCCTGCAATGTTTTTGTTTTCTTCCACCATTTACCATTTACAAGTGAGAAGTAATCCCTTGAAGTGGCACAAGTGTTTGTTTCTGGCCTTGACAGTTTTTGGAACACTTCCCTATGCAAGGAAAATGTTGGAACCACATATTTTTTTTATGGAAGGCAGTTCTCGTGAAATTGATGGGCTTTGCTTTGCTTGGGTGGAGTTGGCACAAAGAATGGGGAAAAAAAATAACTGGATGCCAGTCACTCATGCCTGTTTTATTTTGGTCTGCTCAGATTTCCATTTGACAGAATTTTACTCCCGCTGAATAGAGTTCTCACTGTCCACTTTCTTTGCCTCCTTGATCTATTTCTCTTTTTTTCTTGTTCTGCTAATGCAGAGGTCTCCAAACTTGGCAAGTTTAAGACTTGTGGTCTTCAACTCCCAGAATTCCTTCTCCAGTCATGTTAGCTCAGGAATTCTGGGAGTTGAAATCCACAAGTCTTAAACTTGCCAAGTTTGAAGACCCTTATTCTATACTGTTATTCCCCTGCAATTGGCATTTAGGGTTAAACTGCTCCTTGGTATGGAGACTCCATTTAAATTATCACTTTAATAGCTAGCAAACTGCTTACTTTCACATATGTTGCACAACTGCCTTTTATCATCACTTTGGCCAGTGGACGTTGCCTCATCTTAAGAGAGCAAAACCTCCAAATTAACTGTATATCATCTTTCCTTTACTTCTAGTTATGAATTCTGTGAGCTAAGTTGCCAAGTTTGGAGACCTCTGTGCTAATGGAAAGTTTTTATACCTCTCTTTTGTGAGTAAATGGGGCCGTTTTGACTACGTGAATACTGTACTTGCAGAAGGACTTGTATTATTGACAATTGAGATGGATGCCGGAATATGTGACTTAATTTTTCGGTGTCCCTGTTAAGTTGCCCAAAATTAACCTTCTCTGGCAAAAGATGTTTTCCAAATTTGTAGGATTGTGTCCCCCTTAATTTCCAGTCAACAGTTGGCTAAGGATTACAAGAGTTGATGTCCAGCCCATTGGCTTAGAGTATCACATTACTATTCCTCATTCTTGCCAATTGTTTTATCCATTTCAAATGCTTTTCTGCTTCAGCTCTCAACCCACATTTTGCTGGAACTAGTGAAACAAAAACTGCCAGTGAAGTCAGCTAAGGGGATCCAAATGGGCGACCTTTCCAAAAAGTAGTTTTGGAAGTTAAGATTTTTTTGATTTTTTTTCCCTCTTTTTGTTCTTCCTTGGGCCTATATTTGACTGTCAAAGCCTGTTGACAAACAATTTAAAATGTAAATCGAATTAACACTGCATTTTTAATTAAATACAGTTAATTTAGTTATTTCCCTCCCTTCTCCCACTGGCGCTCTCTTTCACTGTCTGTCTCTTTCATTGTCTGTCTCTGTCTCTTTGTGTCTCTCTGTCTCTCTCTCTCCCTCCTCCCCCTCCTCTTCCTCCTCCCTGTCCCTCCCTCCCCCCTCCCTCACACACACACACACACACACACACACACACATGCTGCTGCCGCCTCTGCCCCTATCTGGCTTTCATTGTCTCCCCTCCCCCTCCACTAGGCCCTCTGAGGTATCAGATTGGGGGAAACAGAGGTACAAGATTTCCTGTGATCTTCTTTGAGGACAGAGTATTGTAGAAAATGCAAAACACCAGCCCGCTTAGGTTGAGCAACCAGAGAAGACCACATCCTGTGTCAATTTTCGGTGGTCAGTTGCTTTAACTTGCAGGTTCCTCTCGTTTGGCCAAGGTAAAAAGGAAACTTTTGAGTGAAAAGGTGATTGCTGTTAAAAAAAAAAAAAAGGTAGCAACCAGGCAAAAAATAAAATAAAAATAATAAAAAAGCTTCTATGAATTCCTGCTACGGCTTTAGAGGTGATCACCGTTAAGAGCTTTTCCTCAGCTTATATGTTGTATCAACTATTTCCGATTTCTCTAGGCAATGTTGGATCAAGAGAACTAACATTTTACATGCAGGTGTCCTGATTTTACCCTCATTAAGATACCAAGTTAGTCTTTCTCTGCTTCATCTGTCTCATTAATATTGAATACATGCCAATTTCATACGGTATTTGATGCAGGCGTTTTCTGCAAATATCTCAACAACAGTCGATGTAGAAATTAGAATTACCCCTCGTTCTGGAGGAAGCAGCTGCTATATGTATAAAAATAATTGGCATTTTTGGGTAGCATGTGATCTGGTTTTCTTCGTTTCCTCAACTGCTTTTTAAGAAACCTCAGTTAAGATAAAACATTATGCAGATTCTCTTTATTTCTTTGTCAGAAGAGAATGGAGCTCAGCTAAACATGGAAATTAAAAGCGTGCAAAGATAGAGATTAATATTTCCCATCATACTATATATAGGTGGTCCTCAACTTGCAACCGCAATTGGAATTAAAATCCTTGTTGCTAAATGAGGTGGTTGTTTAGTGAGTAGCACCCAATTTTCCAACCTTGTTTTGTTTTGGCTATTAAGTGAATCACCTGGTTGTTAAGCGAGCATGGCTTTCCCTATTGCCTTTGCTTTTTGAAATATTGCAAAGGGTAATCATGTGACTCCAGGATGCAGCAACTGTCATAAATACATAGAGGTTAGCAAGCACCCAAATTTGGATTATGTGGATGCTGCAAAGGTGATGTGTGAGGACTGGTCATAAGTACAAGGACCTGACTTCTTTTAGCACTTTCGTAGATTCAAATAGTCTTTTAAGTCCAAGATCTGTATCTGTTGAAATACACAAAGCATTTAATTATCCACAACTAGAATAGAATAAGGGCAAGAATCTTACAGTGGCCCATTTGGAAAACTCAGGTGGGTGCTCTTATGAAATGGCTGCCCTAGGAGACTTGACTTTTTGCAAAATGGCTGCCTCACAAGATGTGTAATATGCAGACTAAACCCACCTTTTTGCCAAGCTGAAAGGAACTTTGTGGGACCAGTGGCATTGCTGCCAATAAATACAATACTAGAGATTGGAATTTCATTCTGAAACAGCCCAGCTTACCTGTTTCTATCTACCCGTTTGTCAGTTTATCTAATGCAGTGTTTCTCAACCTTGGCTACTTGAAGGATGTGTGGAGATTGTCTAAGAGAATATCTGGGAATTGAAATCCATGCATCTTCAAGCTGCCAAAGTTGAGAAACGCTGATCTAATGCATATTAAACAGGAGAGTCAAGTTAACATGACATGACTCCTAGCTTGGAAGTTTTCCTGCAGTAGGATACAGTCTTGAAAGGACATTGAGTTGTAATTAAAAGAGTTTAGAAAACTGGTTTCAGAGATATAAAGATGTGAAAATTGCATTTTGTTGTTTATTTGTGCTTGTGTAAACACCCAGCCTCTCTTATTTGTACGTCCTCCATGCTCTTGGGAGAGTTTGAGCAAGTTTAAACAAGACTATATTCAGATGTCTCTCAATATATTTCTTAAGAAGATTCACTAGTTCAGAGGAATTAAGAAATTCCTCTGAACTATAATAGAATAGGATTTTAGGGTTATGAGATTTCTTTGTGGGCATTGGTGAAGTGGTCCCTATTTGCTTAACTTCCACAAGTAGTTGCCTTCTTAAATTAACTGGTTTTATGGGTTTACATTGCACAAAGTATAATATCAACAGGAACAGCTGCCCTGGTGGCCTAATTGTTGGCGCAATGGGTTTATTGCAGAGAAGTATCGTAATTCCATCTTGGAACCAACCAACATGCAACTCTATTATTTATTTTATATCGGAATTAAATTTCATAGGGCTGTCTGCTTTTTGTTTTCTCTCTGTAACCAGAAGGAGACACTTGGATGGTACTTTGCCAACATCCACCACTCACTGTTATGGAATAGGAGCAGATGCCTTTCTCAACAGGCTCCTCTCGAAACCTTGCTCAGATGCACAATTGCAGACCCAGGCATAGGCAATATAATTAGTCTTCGAATTACGACCACAACTGAGTCTAATATGTCTGTTGCTAAGCGAGAGGGAGTTGTGGCGAATTTTGCCCCACTGTGCAACCTTTCTTGCCACATAAAATAGGAATACAAAATACGTCATAAGTATTAACCAGTTGCCAAGTGTCCAAATTTTAATCACGTGACCAAAGGACACTGCAACGGTCATAAGTGTGAAAAATTGGACACAAAATCCCTTTTTTCATACCTGTAATACCAACAGTGAGCGCCCTGAGCAATAGGCATGCTGCAAATGTAAGAAATTATTTCTTTTAAAACATTTTCTTTCTATGTCTGTGGAGATTTTCAGTCATCCAGGTCATGGTTGTCCCAAAGGTGCTTTTTTCAAGAAGCAACTGGACTTTCTGGTTTTTCTTTGAAGATGTTTCTCTTCTCATCCAAGAAGCTTCTTCAGCTCTGACTTCTATTCCTCACTTATTCTGTCAGAGCTGAAGAAGCTTCTTGGATGAGAAACGTTTTCAAAGAAAAACCAGAAAGTCCTGTTGCCTCTTGAAAAAGCACCTTCAGGACATTTTCCTTCTAGATTTATTCGAAAGCCTTGATTTCTGGTGACCTCATGAACACGTCTTTTCGTTTTCCTAGTGGCAGTGTCGGAAGTGATTTGGCGCTGCAGTCTTCTAGTGGTCTCCCCTCCCAGGACAAACCGAGACAACCTTGCCTAAGTCCAGACAAGATTTCCCAACTTCTTTTTAAGGAAAGAAAAAGAAAGAAAGAAATGAAAACCTCTGTGCCTTTTGGCCTCTCTCTTGAATCTGCACAGCCTTGATTCTGAATCACCTCAGCAGTTCCAAGTTTTAAGCTGACACTGTGTAGGAGATAAAATGATTGTGTAGTGATGTTTACACATTGGAAAGTTCTGGAGGTAGAATTCAGCTGGGTCTTTTAAACCATGTTCCTGCAGCTTATGATCAGCTCCACTGTCTTATCATCTGTTCTAATTGCAGGGAAAGATCAGATGGTGTGGGGGCAGAGATGAGAGATGGGTTGCCATGAAAAAAAATAACCAGAAATAGCTTTCTGATGTGTAAGTCATCCTAGGGACAGGGTTGTACTGTAGTATGTTTGCCCCAAATACTAGTAAGCCTTGACTTAACAACTACAATTGACCATAACATTTCTGTGGCTGAGCAATTCAGTTTGTTAAGTGAAGCAGTGTAGAGTTTCCTGGCTAAGCAGGGGGTTGGACTAGAAGACCTCCACAGCCCCTTCCCGTATTCTATTCTTATTCTATTTTCATTTTTATGACCTGTCTTGCCACAGTTTGTTAAGTGGATCACTCAAGAAGGTTGCAAAAGGTGATCCTGTGACCCTGGGACATGGCCATCATCATAAATGCGTGCCCTTTATCAAGTGCCCAACACTTTGATCATATGACCACAGGAATGACGCAACGGTCATAAGTGTGAAAAATGATGATAGGTCTTTTTTTTCCCAGAGCTGTTGTAACTTCAGTCGCTAAAGAAATGGTAGTAAGTTGAGGAGTACTTGTAACTTAATTAATTGGAGAGTAAATGCATTTCACCAAGAAAAATAAACATTGTCTGGAAAATAAAAATCCCTAGAAATGGATATAGTAGCACCAGGAAACATGGATTTAGGAGAGTTGAAAAGCAGTTATCAGTGTTGTCTAGAGCAGGGGTCTCCAAACTTGGCAACTTTAAGCCTGAAGGACTTCAACTCCCAGAATTCCTCAGACAGCCATGCTGGTTGGGGAATTCTGGGAGTTGAAGTCCACATATCTGAAAATTGTCAAATTTGAGAAATCATAGTCTATTCTAGAGTATTCATTCCAAGTACAGTACAGTGGTATGGGGAGGTCGTCAAGCTTCTTTGTTCATGGTTTCCACTATATATCAATGCATGTGGAAAATAATCCCCTTACCTTTCTTATTATTTATCTGTTTACTCATCTTCTTCCGTAAAGACTCTTTATATGTCTGAAAAATGCTAGTTTTGTTTATAAAACTTGCACAACCAGATATATATCTTCATGCATTGCATAGTTTTATTGGATCTTCCAATCATAAATAAACATAAATCATGCCGGCCAAATATTACTTTAGAGTTGGCATTCCTCCTCCTCCTCCATCATCATTTTAAAAAGAATCCTTAATATCAAATCAATCAGAAAGGTATTTCTATTACTGTTTTTTGTTTTAGATTTTTTTATCCTGTGTTTGTATTTTTATGAATAACTCAAGGCAGTGAATGGACCTAATACTTCTTCCTCATATTTTCTTCACAACAACAACCCTGTGAGGTAGGTTAAATGACTGGACCAAAGTCGGTTTTATATCACAACTTTTGTCACATCCTGGACATAAATTGTTTCAACTTCTACCCTCAAAACGATGCTATTGGGCACTGTACACCAGAACAACTAGACACAAGGACAAATGCCATCATTCTGCTAAACAACTAACTCCAACAACACTGTCAAAACTATTTACTAAGACTGTATTACTATTATTCCTGTTATCCTTCCTATTACCTATCTCCTCCCACTTATGACTATAACCATGTTGCTTGTATGTTTACAATTTATATTGTTTTATTTGTTTTCCTACTATGTTTTGATAGTTTATTTGTAACTTATGTATGATTTGATTGCTTATTAGTAACCTATGACTATCACTAAGTGTTATGATTCTTGATGAATGTATTTTATTTTTTTCTGATGTATATATGAGAGCATATGCACTGAAGACAAATTTCTTGTGTGTCCAATCACACTTGGCCAATAAAGAATTCTATTCTATTCTATTATGCCTAAGGTGGGACCAGAACTCACTGTCTTCTGGTGATTGGCCCAAAGTCACCCAGTTGACTTTCATGCCTAAGGTGGGACTAGAACTTACAGTCTACTTTGGTTGGCTCAAAGTCATCAAGTTGGTTTTCCTGCCTAAGGCAGTGTTAGAACTCACCGTCTCCTGGTTTCTAACCCTGGTGCCTTAACCATTAGATTAAACCGGCTTTTATCATACTCTGACATGTAGTTTGAGTATTAATTGGTTAGGTTTGCCTTAGATATTTTTATCCATTTTTTTCCTGAACATGCTACATATGTTAATGGTGTATTGTGAATATGTTATGGCTTCAAAACCTGCAGTCAATTTGGTGAGGTACAAATGTCCTGAATAAAAAAACCGATGCCAGCGATCCCAGATTTAAAAACATTCCACCTGGAAAGCACATTCAAGGGACTTCCTGTTCTGATATCTGCTTCTACATGCAAACCTTAATAAACAGCTTATATGTAAATACAGTGTGGCTTAAATCCCATCTAGGAACAATGATAGCCAGTCTCATTCCTGAGTTGTTTCTTCAATGGAGTTGGTACAATTCCAGCAAAGGGCTGATGCTTTGGCTACTGGCTTCTTAATTTAGAAAGAACACCATTGTGTGTCTGTTCTGAATCCAAAACGAAACTTGAACTGAAGGATGAAATCAAATCATTTCCCCTTCAAATACTGTAAAGCCTTGCAGGCACATGACGATGGGAGCGTAGAGGCAGGAGAGAAAAAGCAGAGCTGTGTATTTCATTTTTTTAAAAAAAGGTATTGCAGGCTATTTACAAGAATTCTTATCTTGTGTTTGAAGTTGTTTTGCCTTTGGTCCTTTGTTCGTCTTGATCAAAGATCTCCAAACTTAGCAACTTTAAGACTTGTGGACTTCAAGTTAAGTTTTAGGCAACTTAACAGAGACACCAAAAAATTCAGTCGCGTATTCCGGCATCCACCATCTCAATTGCCAATAATACAACTTCTGCAAGTACAGGATGCAAGTAGTCAAAATGCTAGTCAAAAGCCCCATTTACTCACAAAAGGGAGGCATAACAATTTTCCATTAGCACAGAGGTCCCCAAACTTGGCAACTTTAAAACTTGTGGACTTCCACAAGTCTTAAAGTTGCCAAGTTTGGGGACCCCGATCTTGATTGAAGTAATTCTTCCGAATGCTTATTTATAGAATATGCTCCAAGATGCAGTGAGGTCTTTGCCACCAACATACCTATTTTACTAGACAATGCATGTAGCCCTCAAACCTACGGCCATGATGTGAGTCCAACATTTGTGTTGCAATGTAAGAAAATGGTTAAGTGAGTTTTTCCCCATTTTACGGCTTTTCTTGCCACATTTGGTAAGTGAATCAATCTGGTTGTAACATGGTTGTTAAGTGGATCTGGTTTCTCCATCGATTTTGCTTTCTCAGAAGGTTGCAAAAGATGACTCCAGGGCACTGCAACCGTCATAAACGTAAGTCGGTTGATAGTAAATCATGTGATTTTAAATCAAACGACCATGGGGATGCTGGAATGGTTGTAAGTGTGAAAAACTGTCACAGGTCACTTTTTTCAATGCCATTGTAACTTTGAACGGTCACTAAAACTGTTGTAAGTTGAGGACTATCTGTAATGTCAGGGCTTTTATTGTCCTTGACTTTTGACCACAACTGAGCCCCAAATTTCCGTTGCTAACTGATTCCATTGTTAACTTTGTCCCATTTTAAAGCCTTTCTTTGCCACAATTGTTAAGCTAGTAACACGGTTGTTAAGTGAATGTGGCTTCCCCATGGACTTCGTTGTGAGAAGGTCACAAACTGTGATCATGTGCCATTGCAACTGTCATAAGAAAGTTGCCAAGCATCTAAAGTGTAAGTGTGAAAAATTGTAAGTGTGAAAAATCATCAGTCACTTTTTTCAGTGCCATTGTAGCTTCAAATGGTCACTAAATAGCAATAGCGCTAGCACTTAGACTTATATACTGCTTCACAGTGCTTTACAGCTCTGTCTAAGCAGTTTACAGAGTCAGCCTATTGGCCCCAACAATCTGGGTCCTCATTTTACTGATCTCAGAAGGATGGAAGGCTGAGTCAACCTTGAGGTGGTCAGGATCGAACTGCTGGCAGTGGGCAGAGTCAGCCTGCAATAATACATTCTAACCACTGTGCCACTATGGCTTCCTTCCTTAGCAATAGCACTTAGACTTATATACCATTTTATAGTGCATTACAGAGTGCATTTATAGTGCATTACAGCTTACAGAGTCAGCCTCGGAAAAATGGAAGGCTGAGTCAACCTTGAGCCTGGCAAGAATTGAACTGCTGGCAGTGGGCAGAATTAACATGTAATACCGCAATCTAACCACTGTACCACCATGGCTCCTAAGTAACCCTACAGATACAAACAGTAGACTTATATACCGCTTCCCAGTGCTCTACAGCTCTCTCTAAGCAGTTTACAGAGTTAGCCTATTGCCCCCAACAGTCTGGGTCCTCATTTTACCCACCTCGGAAGGATGGAAGGCTGAGTCAACCTTGAGCCTGGTGGGATTTGATCTGCCAAATTGCAGGCAGCTGACTGTCAGTACTGTACTCTGACCACTGTGCCACCAAGTAGCCTTCGGTACTGTACTCTGACCACTGTGCCACCAAGGCTCTTGTAAGTCGAGGACTATCTGTAGTATGCTACAATGTCCAACTTAAGAAGCAATCTAAAATGAACCCTGTCCAGCCAGTGAGAATTTGATTGTAGTTTTTTAGCTTGCTCATTATATGATAGTAAGCAAGGAGGTTCAGATAATTCTTGACTTACAACAGGATTGTCAAACTCGACTTCATTGAGGGCCGCATCTGGATTGTGTTTAAACTTGGAGGGGGGGGGAGACATGGCCAGAGTGGGCGTGGCCAGCTGACATCACTCGTGTCAGGGGCACCTTTGGTGGCCTGAGCATTCCGCCAGTGAAAATGGGCTCCCAAGCTCCATTTCTGGCTGCAACGGCCTCCTCCAACCCTCTGCCAGCGAAAACAGAGCCCAGGAAGGCCGCACACAGCCCTCGCGAGCTCCGTTTTCAGCTGCAATGGCCTCCATTTTCGCTGCCAGAGGCACGGCAGGCCGGTCCTTTTCTGTTTCCAGGGTGGCCCCGCAGGCCAGATCTAAGCACCCAACGGGTCAGATGTGACCCCAGGGCCTTGAGTTTGACACCCCTGACTTACAACCATTTGTTTAGTGACCATTCTAAGTTACAAGAGTATCAAAAAGAAGTGTCTTATGACTAGTTTTTACATGTAATAATCATTGCATTATCTCCATGGTCACGTGATCAAAATTCAGGCACTTTGGCAACAGGCATGTACTTATGACAGTTGCACTGTCCCAGGGTCACGTGATCACAGTTTGTAACCTTCCCAGCTGGCTTTTAACAAGCTAGATCAGTGGGCGAAGCCAGATTCACTTAACTCTGAGTAAGAATCCAGGAAACGCCAGCTACTAAATGACCATATCAGCAGTGGAGAAATACATATTTAAAAATCATTTTCTACAGCTGCCAAATATCTCTTCTGAATTGTTATGGAATAAATGTTCATTGTTTTAGAGAGTGGGCATATGCGTTCTACATTTTATGTTATGTAATTATTTTCCTAACTTAATTTAAAAATATAATTCCTTAAACACTGAGCGTACCATATGTTTTCTTTTAAACCAAGTCAGCCAGAAAACCTGAAAAGTAAATCCAGCAGGACTAAAGATTATTTCCTCTTTGAAAACTAGCTGGAATTCTTCTTTAGAAAACTTGCTCTTTTTTTCCACCTGTTATGGATCAAAATCGAGATCGTACGCTCCAATGGTGTGCTTTAACTTAAATTCTTTTTAAAAGGTAATGTCTACTGGGGGCATGACTTTGCTAGACTGGCTTTGTTTACACAACACGCATTAAAATAAAATAACTTCAGGTAGTCCTTAATAATGGAGCCTTGAATTTCTATTGTGAAGTCCATTTTTAAATATAAAAAAGTTTTTTTATTTTTAACAACAAACAAAAACACAAAACATAACACATGAAACAACAAATGAAACCTTCTTTCAAGTATACAGTGTGTCAGTTGGTACATATATCTTGTGCACCATCTCCATAGTCTTCCTCTTAAATTTACATTCATATTGCATTCATTAACTTTCCATATCATGTTATCACTATACAATCATTAGACCTTAATTTCAATTCCATATTATCCTTTAGAGCAGGGGTGTCCAACCTTGGCGACTTTAAGACTTGTGGACTTCAATTCCCAGAGTTCCTCAGCCAGCTTTGCTGGCTGAGGAATTCTGGGGGTTGAAGTCCACAAGTCTTAAAGTTGCCAAGGTTGGACACCCCTGCTTTAGAGCATATCTCAATTCTTACTAATTTTTATTCATATCATGCCTTATCCATTGCTAAATCCTGACGGTTATTTGTTAGCCTAGACCAGGAGCGTCAAACTCGATTTCATTGAGGGCTCCATCTGGGTTGTATTTAACCTCTGGAGGGCAGGGTTGGTGTGGCCAGCGTGACATCGCTCATGTTGGGGGTGCCTGTGGTTGCTCAAGTGCTTTGCCAGCAAAAATGGGCTTCCAAGCTCCGTTTTTGGTTGCAACGGCCTCCTGCAATCCTCTGCCAGCAAAAACGGAGCTCAGGAGGCATGCGCAGCCTTCCTGATGTCAGGATTCCGGCCGTTATCCCCATTTAAATCGTGAGTTCCCATCAAGGAACACATCCGTGAATTCAGGAGGATCAGCGGGAACCTTCTGCTGGTTCATTTTTTCAGAACAAGCCTAGACAGGCAAATTAACAAAGGAGCCGCCTTTCGGGAATCCCAAACTGACTCTGTGAGTGGTTCCGAGTAGCCATAAAAGTCAACGGCGTTACACGCTAGCGACATGAGAAGGCCGCCGGGAACCAGAGATGGAGGGCAACCAGACCAGGGGCCACCAAGCTGACGGGACAATACAGTACCAGGATCTTCCCCTCTCTCAAAGCCCAATTAAATGCTATTGATGTGGGTGGGTAGAGCACATGGCAGCGGCATGCGCAAACTCAGATTTGAAACCAAGGCTGAAACTACCACTCAGGGCACGACCTGAACAAGGCCCCAGACATGCCACCAACGCATCCCAGAAGGTCCATCAGGCTGCAGAGCTCCCTCTCCATCCAGCTGAAGGGGGAGGAACCCAGACAACGATGACCAGTTCCGGGATTTTTATGACAGGAATCCTCACAGCTAGCTGACTCAATAATTTATTGTCACCCTTGACCCTGGTTTTCCCCCGCCCCCTGGGTATATCGTAATTCATATTCTCCAATGGGACACATCCATAAGCAAGAGTCATCAATCATACTCTCCAGTTAGAATTTTGCAGGGCAGAAACTTCGGTCACCTAGTTGCTATCTTTGAAAACATTTATGGAATGCACTTCTGGTTTGCAAGCTGCCGCACTGCTCCCCCCTCCCTTTCTGTTGCCGACTCTAAAAAGACCATAGAAATGCTTTATGAGTTGACATCTGAGCTCCATTTTTACTGGCAGAGGCACCGTGGGCCGGTCCTTCGGTGTTTCCAGGGCAGCCCCGCAAGCCAGATCTAAGTGGCCCCACCAGCCAGATCTGGCCCCTGGCCTTTGGATTTGATAACCCTGGTCTAGACCACTAGTGTAGGCACCTATGTGTCAAGACCTGATTTTACAATATTTTTATGGTTGTCATTAAATGAATACTACAGTTGTTAAGTGAGCACCATGGTTGTTAAACGAGTGTTGTGGCCGTTGACCAAATCAGTGTATTCTATGACATATTTTGCCTGAAACTGGCAAAAAAGTTAAATTGTGGTCATATGGCTATGTAACATTGCAACTGGCTGTACCTGTGAGCCGGTTTCTAAGCAACCAAAATGCAGTCATGTTTGCAGCCATTGGAACTCCGAAACCTTGTCATAAGTAATTTGGAGGGGGGGGTCATTGTAGCTTAGAATGGACACTAAGGGATTGGTTGATAATTGAGGCTACCTATATTGGTTTGGCTTGGCTGAATGTCCTGTGTGAACCCAAACAAATTAGTATGCGGTGCAGATCAGGTTTGGTGGATAGGCCCCCAATTATTTGTGGATCTTGAGCACATTTTGGAATTATATTGGTATCTAGTATCCAAATAGGCCATCTAGCACAAATTAATTATGAAATTAAAAATGAACTTTCCAGGTTGAGCTTGGATAATATCCACTCATTCATTCATTCATCAAAATCTTACAGAACTCTACAGATTTTCTTGACAACATTGCGATTTGTCATTGTGTTCCTCTGGGACTTTTTTTTTGACATCATCATGTTCTAGTCTCCAGAAATTTTGTGATGATTTTCCAGCTGAATAGCTGGCGTTGACTTAGTTTTAAGGAATTAGATATAGTGAATTAGATTTTGTATTTTTGCAAGTGCATCAGTTAAAATTCTAAGCTGGCATACTTTTCCTGGTTATGTCAAAGAGTGGATCATTCTTTTCAGTAATAAGCAGACCTCAGTCTTTACATATGAAAAGCATTTTAATTCCAGAAATTACAGCTGTGATTATAAAATAAAATTAAGTGATGAAACTACTCCAATGATAAATGGTGTCTTTTAAATGTACTGTATAAATCTGTCTTCATCACAGCAATTTAAAGCTTGTACTTTCAAACAAAGTCATAACAAATCTCTATTTTTTTAAATGAGTTAATGATGTACGGCCTACATATTCCTTGTTGCAATTAACACATTGTAGATGACTACTTCAGTGCATTAGGACTTTGATCTTTAATGTGTGCCTGAATTTGCATGAGATACTGAATTCCAAGCTGAATTCAAAGTCTTAGTATTGTTGGAAAATTACGGTAGGTAATTTGCCCCCCCAGCACTGTTGCAGTCCAATTCCGTATCCAGATTAGACAGGCACCTAAGCCACTCAGTTCATCTACAAAAAATATAGCTTGAGGTTTGTTTACTAAACTTCAAAACCTGGCAAACATGGATGAAAGCAGAGAGTTGGGGAAGGAGATGAACAACAAGGAGCAGATAAAAGATAAAAAGAGTTAATAGCAACAATCTACAGTATCTATATCCAAAAGGCAAAACTTTCCAGAGCCACGGGAAACAATTGCAACTTAACACACAAATTGTCCTAAAGGGAGGAACTTCTGATTGTTCCAGAGTTTACTCTTTTATGTACATAGAGAATAAAGATGGAAAATAAGACACCAGCTGATCCTTTCTTAATTTTGTACCATGAAGGAAGGAATTCGCTAAACAGGGATGGTATATTTAACAAGTTTTAACTTTCTGAGTCTAAATGGATTGGGGCCATGTTACTTTAAAAGAGGCTTCGCCCATAGTTTCGAAAGACCACAAAGCAATGGCATCATTGGTCAAACTTTGGTCTCCTCCTTAGTAACGTCTAAATGAGGCAACTGGATAGTCTTTTTTAAAAAATGCATTAACACCTGGTAGTCATTCCTTTATATATCTTAACTTATAGGTAGCCCTCAAATTTTGACCATAATTGAACTCAAAATTTGTTTTGCTACATGAAAGTTTTGTTTTGTTCCATTTTACAATTTTTTTTGTTCCATTTTAAGACTTTTCCTGCCACATTCGTTAAGCGAATCATTGCATTTAAGAAGGTAGTAATATAGTTTGTTTAGTGAATCTAGCTTCCCCACTGACTTTGCTTTGTTAGGAGAGGGAGTAAAGGATGATCACATGACCCCAGGACACTGCAACCATCAATATGAACCGCTTGCCAAGTATCTGGATTCTGATCATGTGACCATGGGGGTATAAGTGTGAAAAATGGTCCTGTCACTTTTTTCAATGCTGTTGTAACTTTGAACAGTCACTAAATGATCTGTCGTAAGTCAAGGACTACCTGTACTTTACTGCTTTAGGATTCTTTTAATGTGCATTTTGTTGTGCTTCTTGTTTAAAAAAAGGAATAGTAAAAATACAGAATACAGAATAACAGCATTCAAAGGGACCTTGGAGGTGTTGTAACCTAACCTAGTTAGCGGTTACAAGGAGATTGCACAGATTTATTGCAAACAAGCAGCGTGACAAAGTAGCAACAATGGTGTATTGGAACATCGGCAAGAAATACCACTTGCCCACAAGCGAAAACTGGCAAAACTGCAAAATAGATAAAGTAATAGAGAAGAAGTTAAAATGCTCTGGGACCTTAGAAATTCATATAGGAAGCACCTACTACATAGCACCTCAAACTTAATAATTGTTGATAAGAAAGACAAAAAGAAGTCTAGATTCTCAACATGGCAGTACCTAGAGACAGCAGAATCTAGGTAGTCCTCGACTTATAAACATTCATTTAGTGACTGTTTGGAGTTACAACAGGATTCCAGGGTTATGTGATCTCGTTTTGAGTCCTTCTGACATGCAAAGCCAATGGGAAGCCAGATTCATTCAGTCATGTTACTAACTTAACAGCTGCAGTGATTCACTTAACAACTGGGGCATGAAAAGTGGTAAAATGGGGTACAGCTCGCTTAACAATTGTCTTGTTTAGCAATGGAAATTTTGGGCTCAATTGTGGTCGTAAGTGGAGGACTCTCTGTAGAAGAAAAAGATCCAGAGAAAAATCACAAAATGCAAATAGGAGTAGAACAACTATGGCAAAAGAAAGCAAAGATAGCATTCAATTGTACAAGTAGTCCTCAACTTACAATGGTTTCATTTAGTGACTGTTCAAAGTTGCAATGGCACTGAAAAAAGTGACATGACCCATTTTTCACAGTTGCAACCTTTGCGGCAATCCCCATGATCACGCGATCAAAATTCAGATGCTTTGCAACCGATTCATACGATCGTTGCTGCATCCCAGGGTCGCGTGATCCCTTTCTGAGAAGCAAAGTCAATGAGGCAAAATTCACTTAACCACCAGAGTACTAACTTATCAATTGCAGTGATTCACTTAACAACTGTGGCAAGGAAGATCGTAAAACGGGGCAAAACTCACTTAACAAATGTCCCACTTAGCAACTTAAATTTCACTTAAATTTCTTAGCAAGAAATTTTGGGCTCAACTGTGGACCTGTAATATGCACCTTCGTTCCAGTCCCAAAACACCTGAAACACCACGTAAAACCCATCAAAAACCCCAAAGTCACCAGCAGTCAATTCCAAAAGGCAGCCTTCCTTGGAACGGCTTACATCTGGCGGAAATACCCTTAATATTATTATACAGCATCTGTTTATTCCAGGTTCTTGGGAATGCAGGTCCAAGGCTATATATCTGTCTGTGTGGCCAACCATCATAATAATACAGACAGTTATAGCTTGGGTTGTGTGTGTGTGTGTGTTTTAAATGTCACTTTGGTTCTAACCATTTTGGTTACAGGGACTATATATCTGTCAGTGAAGGTCTTTTAAAACTCAATTGGAATCATCTTGACATTTTAAAAATCAGTACAGCAAAGAGCCCTATCCAGGTTTCTGCCATTCCTGTTGCTTAATCAGCACCCTAAGATTGAATATCCCAGAAAGTAGCTTGTGAGAAATTGTAGAGCATGATTCAACGAACACATTGTAGGGTCATCGTTCCAGAGTTTATGCAAAGTTGTGTTTTATTATTGTGTTAACTCCTAGTGACTTCCTGGATAAGCCCCTGTAGTTTCCTTGGCAAGATTTTTGCACTTGCTGTTTCTTGGGGCTGACAGTGAGTGACTAGTCCAAGATCACCCAGTTGGCTTCCTGCATAAGGTAGAACTAGAACTCCCAGTCTCCTGGTTTCCAGCCTTTTACCTGAAGAACTACATCAAAGTGTTCTCAACTACTTATCTTTAAAGTTGCAGGTGGTAAGTTTTTCCTCTTCAGCGGGTTTCTATCTAATTCAATAGCATTTCCTAGAATCACAAGTATTGGTAATCAGAGCCTTGTAGATTCCAGGAGACAATTGGTTTGGCAATGCAATAGGACTTTGACTAAAATGTTAAGAAGCTGGAACGAAACCACAGTGCATCTCTTGTCTTAATAGAGTGTTGAGGTCCACGAAATAAAATCCTGGGTTTAACCCTAACTTGGATTCCATACCAACGATGAATTCATTGTTTCTTTGTAAAAG
>NW_020769399.1:2775967-2797150 GCF_900518735.1 Pseudonaja textilis
TGTTTAGGAATATGGGAAACATCCTGAAAAACCCATATGGAAAAGAAGAGTTGGCTTAGAGGTGAACTGTAGTGGAGACGGAGAAAACAGATTTAGCGTCTGCACAATCACTTAATCATTTCCACGAAAGTTAGGTCTGATCATTTTAGTATCGTCATGACAGTAATTGCCAGGCTCAATTACGGTCATAAGTTGAGGCTACTTGCCTCTCTTTATATTCTAGCTTTGTGGTCATTCCTTGATGGCATTGTAACCTTCTGAAGTATTTCATGGGCTAGACAGTGTGAGAGTGTAAATATTCTTTGCATTTTTTGCCCATGAGAACAATGTTTGATTTTTGAATAGACTAGACTAGACTAGACTAGACTAGACTAGACTAGACTAGAATAGAATAGAATAGAATAGGAGTAATTGAACTGAATTCTTTATTGGCCAATTCTTTATTGAATTCTTTATTGGACACACAAGGAATTTGTCTTCTACATGTTCTACATGTTGATGGTAGTAATGAAGTTTAAAGATTCTTAGTTTCTATGCTCATCTATTAATGCAGTATCAAAAAGGAGGAACTGGTTTATCGGATGACATCATGGTTCATTCTAATCCCTCCCCTCAAATGCCTCGATTAAGCTATTTTTATGACTCTGTTTTGCATCTTAGCAATTTATTTTGTTGAGTGCTCTCGTGCACAATTAATGTATTTGCCTTTGACTGTGTGTCAGAGCGAAGCACTTCGCTTCAAAAACTTAAACATGGTTTAATGCCCAGAGATACTGGTTCAAGTGAATAGATTGATTTTGCACATATTTTCTTGTTAAAAGGATCAGTGGATTAGATCAAAATTGAAGGAGTACAACCCGTGGAAAGGAACAAAGGATATTTATTGACATGGAAAAATTTTTGCACTTTTTTCAAAGCAAAGTTCAAAATGAATAATCCAGTAACACCTCTATAAATAAAATGAAATTGTGTGCCTTTAAAATAGTCTTGACTCCTGGATAAGCTTTTTCAGTTTTCTTGGCATCATTTTGTCAGTGGTTTCCTAGGGCTAAGAGAGGAATTGGCTCACAGTCTTGCAGTTGGCTTGGTGCCTAAGGTAAGACTAGAAATCACGGTCTCCCAGTCTCTAGCCAGATACGTCAAGCTGACTCTTATAAGTATAATAACACAAGATAAATATGAATTGAATTCCGCCTGCATTTCCTGATTTAAGCTATATTTATCTTCTTGTGCCATGGCTGTTAATAAAGGCACTGGAATGTTAGAGATTTAACACTTCTCAGCACCCCATCATTTCCAATTATAGTTTGTTTATTGATGTTCCCTCTTTCTGCCACCATTCTGTATTCAAGTAACTTGAGACTTTTTAATGATATGGGCAACCTTGAAGTGCCTTCCATCTGGTGGCAAAACTATCCCCCTGTCTCCAAAGTAATCTTGCTCTATGAAAAGTTTAAGACAGCTGCTTATTTTTTTTAAAAAAAATGGCTCGCTAGATGTACATTGGTTGTGCCACTCAAAATTTGGTTTTGTTGACTAGCCCTACTTGAGAATTAAGTAGGATAGATTTTGATAAGTTAAACAGATACAGCTTTCTCTTTCTGTCTCCCCTTATATGTGTGTGTGTGTGTGTGTGTGCGTGTGCATGCATATGGACTACATACAGGTAGTCCATGACTTACGACCACAATTGAGCCCAATTTTTCTGTTGTTAAGCGAGGCAGTTGTTAAGTGAGTTGTATCTCAATCTATGTTCCCTTCATGCGGTGGTTAAATAAATCTGGATTCCCCCATTGAATTTGCTTGTTGGTGTTGTGGCCTGTTGGCTGCTGGCCCCACCAGGAAGCCAGATCAGAGGAGGAGGCATAGATGTGGCTGATGAAGAGGAACAGCTGGGTCCAGTACCTGACACGCAGATGCGCAGGAGGAGAGGAGAGCAGTGGAAATCTATGGGCCGATCCTTGGGACGGAAGAGCCACCGCTGCTAACAAAGCCCCACCCTAGCTCTGGGGAGAAAAGGCAGGAGGCGGAGATGAATAGATGTGGCAGACAACTATTCAGCTCCCTGCCGAATGGACTTGTTAGCCTGTGGTGAGAGAACCTTTTTCCTGGGGCTGCCAGCGCTCCTAACAAAGGAATCTTCTGAATTCACGTCAGAGGGTTTGTCGTGTGTGGGAAGCTGGGTCAGAACAGTTGGAAGATTGCAAATGGTGACCACGTGACACTGAGACAGTGCAACCATCATAAATACATGCCAGTTGCCAAGCGCCCACATTTTAATCACGTGACCACAGGCTTGCTGCAACAATCGTGTGAAAAACAGCCATAGCGCTTAGACTTATATACTGCTTCACAGTGCTTTACAGTCCTCTCTAAGTGGTTTACAGAGTCAGCCAACCCAGTCACCCAACAATCTGGGTCCTCATTTTACCCACCTCGGAAGGCTAGAAGTCAACCTTGAGCCAGTCACGGTCAAACTGCTGAACTGTAGGCAGTCAGCAGAAGTAGCCTGCAGTACTACACTCTAACCAGTGCACCACCACGGCTCATGAGTTATTTTCAGTGCTATTGTAATACACACACACGCACACATATTCCCTTCTCACCCTTATGGGGTAGTCTGCCTTGTCCTCAAATTGGGGTCCTCTACCAGAGGCCTCAGAGACTGAGGGTTGTGCACAGGATCTTACCTGTTCCCAGGTAAGAATGCACTGCATTCTTCTGGACAGAGAGCTCCGATATTGTTCCTGGCATCTGATGGAGCCACACACTCCGCCTTGAGTGCTCCTACCATCCGTGGGATTACTTTGGCCTTTATTTTCCACAGTCTCTCTAATTCCTCCTTCAGTCCCTGGAATATCTCCATCTTCTATTCTCCTTCTTCCTGATGTTGCTGTCACTTGGCAATGCTACATCTATCCCCACTGTTGACTTTGGGCTCTTATCTACTACCACAATATCCAGTTGATTGGCTAGCTCCTCCCTGTCTGTCTGGATCTGGAAATCTCACAGGATCTTGGCTTTCTAATTCTCCAAGACCTTCTGTGCAGTCTCTCATCTAGACTTCAATGGGTCTAATCCATATTCCGTACAGATGTTTCTGTACACCATGCCAACTGATCAGTAAAGGCTGTTCCTGCATGCAGAATGGGCCAACTTGCCAAGGACAACTCACCTTGGCACAATTCAACACTTCAATTTAATTATTTAAAATCATTTAAAAAAAATTATTTTAAGTTTTGTCACCCACGGTTTATTTTGTCCCTTCTTTTGCATCCTTTCTTTAATGATTTTATTCTACCATTTCTTCAGTATTTGTTTAACTCTTGTCCTGTACCACAGGGCAACCTTTCTGTGGACTGGCACAGGGTCACGGCATGCCAGAAACTGGGCCACGCAAACAGGTGAAGCCCTATCCACAGGATGTAGGCAGCAGATGAAACCACACCCACTCTAGTCCATAGAAAAACCTCTTCCCACGGAAGGGGTCCCTGGTGCCCAAAAGGTTGGAGGCCGCTGCTATGGCAAGTTGACTATGGCAAGTTGACCACAATGAGTTGTCCTAAACCAGCAGTCACCAACTGATGGTCCGTGGACCACTGGTGGTCCATGAGAAAATTTTGGTGGTCCACCGAAAAATTATTGTATTTTTTATATTGCACTAAATCAGAGACCCTCAAACTATGGCCCCTGGGCCAGATAAGTGCAATGTGTTGTGGTCCACCGGCAGTCTGCGGAGACGGCAGCAGAGGCAGACAGTGGGGAGGAACAGGGACCAGTCTGGGAGTCTGGGGAGGACTCAGATGAGGGTCCTGCATCCGATACAGAGAATGGGGCCAGGACCATGTGGGAGTTATATGCTGACTCTGGAGCTTCCGGAGTCTGGCAGCAGTGAGGCAGAGGAACCAGGGGAGCCTGTTCCCAGTGTGCACATGTGCAGAGCTGCCAGAAGGCAAGAACAGTTAAGACAACAGGGGCGACTTGGAAGTAAGGCTTGGAGGTGATTTGCCCCTCCCATAAGACAGAAAAGAGGAGCAAAGGGGACATGAACCTTTGCAGGAAGCAACTTTATTTGTACTGTTCAGTTTGAAACCTGAAGTTCTGTGTTGAATTTCTGCACCGTTTGGCCTTGTATAACTAATTGGAAATTTAGTAATTGGCAGCATTTCAAGGAAGGTAAAGGTGTGTGCTTATCAGACTTCTCCTGAAGGACTTTGGCAGAATTCCGTAGGACTCTTTACAAACTGTTTTGGGACTCATTACAGGCTGTGAAAGGACTAAAATTCACAGCCATTGAAATAAAGAAAAAAGGGTTTTGGAACTAACATCTGTTTGTTAGTGTCTCAATAAGCCTTAGTCAGAACACAATGAATGTTTGTATTGCTGCAGAGAGTCTCCCCCTTCAGGGTCTTTTTGTGTGGGTCAGAGGGGGGCAGAAATTCTGACTCAGGGTCTGCTTCAGCCTCCTGGTGGGAGGCTTTGGGCGAAGACTAGAAGGAAGTGCCACTGGTGGTGAAGAGCCGGAGAGCCTCGTTCCAGTGGGACTGCATCATGGCCTGGAACTGGCTGACCATCTCAGCCTGCTGAGCCTCCAGGTGCTGGCACCTGGCCTTGCACTCCCGCAGGTCTTCCCTCTGCTTGGAAAGCCTATGCTCCTAGTCCTCAGTGAGGTGCTTCTGCTGAGCCTCCTTCTCGGCCAGATCCAATTTGAACTGAGCCAGCTGGGTTGCCAACTCTTTCTGTTGGTGGCTGCTTAGCGCCAACAGCTGCTTCCTGTTGGGGCCCTAAGGAGCCCAAGCAGGGAGGCGAGGAGGGGCTGTGAGGGGAGGGGCAAGTAGAGACGGGTGAGGCACCCCTCGATGCGAGTGACATTGAGTTGGCCACACCCACCCGGTCATATGATCACTTAGCCACGCCCACCCAGTCAGGCATTAGGCATTAGTGGTCCGCGGGATTTAAAATTATGAATTTAGTGGTCTCTGAGATCCGAAAGGTTGGTGACCCCTGTCCTAAACCCTCCTGCCTGCATCTTACACCCTGCCACCATGTCTTGGACTATCTCTGAAGCCGCTCTGTTTATATGAAAATCACAACTGCTAAAAAGAGCTATTTTTCCAGCCCAATTAGCTTTAGACTTCCTATCCAAAGTCCTGTTATTGTAATCAAGGCAGTTACCGAGATAAACACGCGAGTCCCTTCTCCTTTACCCTTGAAATATTTGGCTTCGATTTTCCTACTCTAAAAAGGGAAGGAAAATTCGGGAGGCGAGCGGGCATGGAGTCCAAGAGTAGCACAGCCAGTTGCAGTTGGAAATATTAAACTCCAGGCGTTCTCTCTGGTTTTCCTTAAGTCATTAGGACTCCGGTTATTTTAGCTCAAGTGGCGGTGGAAGAGCAATTTGGCATTTCCACTAGGGTGTTTTGGATATGACTGATCTATGTTCCTCCTTATCAGCTTAAATGCAGCAATTCGGCTAAAGGCAGGATAAAATCTGGTTTTGATTGGAGTTTGCCTTTGGAAATTCTTCGTATTTCTTTGTACATTGCTGTTGCGTGCCTTTTCTCTCCAGTCTGTTCCTCCCCACACCCTTTTTACAAGTTTTACAAGCCTTGCAGGAATGATTCTTAGCTTGTTTCTTTCCTTTTGCTGCTTTAGTATTAAAAAAAAATAGTAATAATATTACATTCTTCTTGATGGTTAGGAATCTGAAATGAGAACCGTGATATAGAGGAATCCCTTCTGTTCCAAATAAAGAAACATTAGCGGTTTATTTAAAAGCCTTAAGGAAAATAACCTTATCGTGGCAGAAGTTCTGCTGTTACTGCTTTGAGTTTGAATTGACCTTCTAACCAAACAAACAATCTTGCCTTGAAGATCCATGTTTTGGTCTCACTATGGAAAACAGAGTTGGATTATTGTGTTAAGGGAAAGTATTTGTAAAAAGATAATAACCCTGTCTTCAGAAAGTGCTCTCAGAAAAGTGAAGCAAAGCACCATCTTTTCAAAATGAAAGTTGAGATAAAATAGTAACCCTTTTTTGATGGCTTTCTCATGAATTGGTTGTACAAGTAGTCCTTGAGTTACAACCACAATTGAGACCAGAACTTTGGTTGCTAAACAAGG
This sequence comes from Pseudonaja textilis, assembly GCF_900518735.1. Next base: position 2,782,091 of record NW_020769399.1, read on the forward strand.
CGGTTGTTAAATGAGTGACATCCTTATGACCTTTACTAGCTAATAACCTGGCGTTGTCCGGGTATTTATTTATCCCAATCCTGTATTAGACAGGAAAAGGAATGAATTATATCTATAGTGTCAAATCAAAGTAATTTTATTTACAGGGTTAAAAGTATAAGTAGAGTATACAAATTATAAAGGAAGCTGTAGATGTAACAGCTCTATCTCTCCTATAGTGTAGTCAGGCCTCATGGTGTTGTACGGTCTCTGAATATCTCGATGGAACAGCTCTGTCTCCTATAGTCGAGACTCACGCTGTTGTACTGTCTCTGAAGCTGAAGATGTAATAGCTGTATCTCTCTTATCCTGTAGTCGGGCCTCGCACTGTTGTACTGTCTCTGAAGTTGTAGATGTAGTAGCTGTTGTGCTCAGCATCACAGTCTTTTATTCCTCTCGTCAGGAGTTTCTTCTCTATGCTGGTGTTTCATTTTTATAGCGTTTGATTGCACTTGGCCTGAGGTTTCCTTGGAGGGCTGAGGGCCCCCTTACCAGAGGGACTCCCCTTGTTTTTTTTAAGAACCAATCCTCCTTACCCGAGGGAGCCCCCTTGTGGAGTACTGTGAAACTGTTACCCTATGAAGCTGTTGCCATGGCAACTCCACTGTGCTGTACAGTAGAAGCCATTTTAAGGCACACACCACCACCCCGTGTGTGTGTGTGTGTGTGTGTGTGTGTGTGTGTTAGGGGTGTCTTACCCCCACAGTAATTTTTTTCCAGAGGGTAAGTCATCTGTCTACCACGTTTGGTTGAAATTGCTCAAGTCATTCCATTTATGCTGGAATAAATGTATTAATACACATATGGAAAGATTGTCATGGTTGTTAAGTGAATCACTGAAGTTAAGTGAATCATGTACTCAGTAAGTGAATGGACACTAAACTAATGGTTGTAATAGACTATCTATTTACAGATGGTCCTTGATTTACAGCAGTTCATTTAATGACAGTTCGAAGTTACAATGGCACTGAAAAAAGTGACCTATGACCATTGCAGGATAGCCATGGTCACATGGTTTACATTCGCTTCCTTAACAACGGACTCATATTTATGACGGTTGCCGTGTCCCAGGGTCATGGGATCCCCTTTTGTGACCTTCCAACAAGCAAGGTCAGTGGGGAATCTTGATTTGCTTAACAACAGTCTGACTCATTTAACAACTGCAGTGATTCGCTTAACGGTCGTAAAATGGGGCAAAACTCACTTAACAAATTTCTCGCTTAGCAACATACATTTTGGTCTCAATTGTGGTCGTACGTTGAGGACTAGTTGTAGTTGGTCCTCAACTTGCAACCATTCATGGAGCGAGTATTTAAAGTTACAGTGGCACTGAAAAAAAGTTACTTACCACCAGTCTTGGCACTTAACAACCATCGCAATATCCCCATGGTCATGTGATTAGAATTTGGGAGCTTGGCAACAGGCAGGTATTAGTGCTGGTTGCAGCATCCTGGGGATCATATGATTGCCTGTTGCAACCTTCCCAACAGGTTTCTGACTAGCACGGTCAATGCGGGAAACCAGTTTTGCTTAATGACTGCAAGATTCACTGAACGACTGCAATGTTGTGTTTAACAGCATGGCAAAAAGGCCATAAACTTTGAGCCTCAGTGGTTAGAGGTGCAGCACTGCAAGCTGCTACTGCTGACTGCTGGTTGCCTGCGATTTGGCAGTTTGAATCCCATCAGGTTGAAGGTTGACTCAGCCTTCCATCCTTCCGAGGTGGGTAAAACGAGGACCCGGATTATTGGGGGGCAATAGGCTGTAAACAGCTTAGAGAGGGCTGTAAAAGCGCCGTGAAGCCGTATATAAATCTAAGTACTATTGCTATAAAATTGGGCACAACTCAGTTTAAAACCACCTTGCTTAGCGATGGAAATTCTAATTCCAATTACGGTCATAAGGTGAGAACAGCCTGTAAACACTGAGGACAGTGAATGTGCTTGCAAGGGTACTGTGGTACTCCAGATCGGGCCTCCTTCGTAGTTCACAGGTAGCAGGTAAACTCTTGGTGCATATCTTACCCGAGTGAAGTTGAATACGATCTTCTCCACCTAAATTGTAATCTGTATGTTTGAATGCTACCCTGTTCTAAGCCCTCTTGTACAGGCTGTGCTTTCCAAAAGTAAAATGAGATTTTTTTTTCCACCTCAGAGATATACAGGTAGTCCTCGACGTATGACCACAATTGAGCCCCACATTCTTTTTGCGAAGCGAGACAGTTAAGTGAGTTTTGCCCCGTTTTACAACACTTCTTGCAAAGGGAATCACTACGGTTGTTTAGCAATGTGGGTGTTAAACGAATTCAGTTTCCCCTGCGGACTTTGCTTGTCAGAAGGTCGCAAAGGGGGATCACATGACCCCAGGGCACTGCAACTGCCATAAATATGAGTCAGTGACCAAGTGGCCACGAATTTTGATCATGGGACCTTGGGGATGCTGCAAACAGTCAAAAGACAGAATACAGAATAACAGAGTTTGGAAGAGACCCTCAGAAACAGGCAGAGTCTTAGAAAATAGAGTTAGAAAAACTAAGAAAGCCCAGTGGCCTCTTAGAATAGAATGATAGAGTTGGAAGAGACTTTGGAGGTCTTCTAGTCCAACCCCCTGCTTAGGCAGGAAACCCTATACCATTTCAGACAAATGGTTATCCACTCTCTTCTTAAAAACTTCCAGTGTTGAAGCATTTACAACTTCTGGAGGCAAGTGGTTCCACTGATTAATCGTTCTAACTGTCAGGAAATTTCTCCTTAGTTCTAAGTTTCTTTTCTCCTTGATTAGTTTCCATCCATTGCTTCTTGTCTTGCCATTTTCAAGTGCTTTGGAGAATAGCTTGACTCCCTCTTCTTTGTGGCAGCCCCTGAGATATTGGAAGACTGCTATCATGTCACCTCTAGTCCTTCTCTTCACTAAACTACCCAAGCCCAGTTCCAGCAACTGTTCTTTATATGTTTTAGCCTACAGTTCCCTAATCATCTTTGTTGCTCTTTTCATCCTTTCCAGAGTCTCGACATCTTTTTTTACATTCCGGCCACCAAATCTGGATGCAGTATTCCAAGTGTGGCCTTACCAAGCCCTTATAAAGTGGTATTAACAGCCATAACTCATTTTTTCAATGCTTTTGTATCTTTGGCCATTAAAGGAGCGGTTACAAGTCTTTTTTTGCTACCAGTAGTAGCAAAAAAAGAGTTGTAATCAATGACAGGCAGAGAAGCTTTTATCATTTGTGGGATCCCTAGTATGTTTCCCACCAGCTGCCGCTGGCATTTTGTGTTGCCCCGCGTGACTAAATGGTTGTAACCGTTTTTTTTTTCCCCCTTTTAGCAGGGTGTCTTAAGAAGAGCAATGAGCTTTCAACTTCTAAGCATTTCCTTGGCAAGGAAAAGCTACAGAGGAAGAGCTGATTCCTTGGAGGGAATGGGAAGAACTTAAATGAAATCAAGAGCTTGCTTTGTTAGGGTTTCTTCTTGTGTTTGTTGGCTGGATCAAGTTTGCCTATGTGGCATCTTTTAAAATTAGTACAAGCTGGAAAGGGAACCAGGAAAAGCATCGGCGCTCGGCAAGTTTATAAACGGAGCAAAGAGGATGGAGCAAAACTTTGAAATAACTCAGTGTTTAAACCAGGGGTGTCCAACCTTGGCCACTTTAAGAACCTATGGAGCTCAACTCCTAGAATTCTGGGAATTGAAGTCCGCAAGTCTTAAAGTTGGCCAAGGTTAGACGCCCCTGGTTTAAATGCTGCTTTCTGTCTATCTTCTTTAGCTCAGCTCATTCTTCTTGGTATATTTTTTTTTGGGGGGGGGAACTGTGGGAGGAATCCTTCATTGACTTTTCTCTAGTTGGAGAATGTAGTTTCTTAAAAGTAAAAAGAATTCATTTTGGGGATATGAAGGGTGGGTCCCGTATTTACAGCCCATTTCAGAGGGGGAATTTCAAGAGCCAACAGGGATGTGTGTTCTTCAAACATGTCCAGATTGGCCATAAAAGGAGAAATGGAAATGGAGAGCTTTGCCCAAATATATTCCTCTGGGAACAGCAGAAATAGGGCTGAGGATGTCGCGTGCTTTAGAGGCCAGGAATTTTTTAAAGAAGAGATTGGACAATCGTTTGTCTGAAATGGTATAGGGTCTCCTGCTTGAGCAGGGGGCTGGACTAGAAGACCTCCAAGGTCCCTTCCAACTCTGTTGTTCTGCTACTCTCTAATTTCTCACCCCTATCCTAAATAGTGTCATTTTCTATCACTCTTGGTTCTTTGAAGCTGGTGTAATAGAAGTCTCTATGATTGGATTGGGTAATATGATTCTTTATATAACACTGTATTAAGGATTTGGAAAGTATCTAGCAGTTGCCAAAAAAAGCGAGCACGGTCATAGGCTGCATCAACATGTCACGTGACTTTGATGGCATCAAAGTCACGTGAAGTACCGCTTTATATTGCTTTGAAATATTGCATCCGGTTTTTGTCACCATGGTTCAGAAAATGTTGAGGTTTTAGAGTATGGAGCGCAACCAAAATGATTAAGGGGACTGGAGGCTAAAACATATGGAGAATGGTTGCAGGAATTGGGTAGGTCTAGTCTAGTGAAAAGAAGGACAAGGGGAGGCTTGATAGGAGTGTTCTCTTTGGAGAATTCTCCTGAAGTCGGGACAAGAAGCAGTGTCAGGATTCCAGCAATCGCCCTAATGACATCATGAATCTCGAGCCAAACTTCAAAAAACCTCAAAGGATTTATTAGGCGACATACTGGCATCGTCCTGTATAAAGCCAACTCTGGCATATGTCATTTACAGTCCCCTGTGACCCTGTTTCCCTGCTCCCACCTGGGTGTGTCATCAGTCAGATTCTCCAATTCAGCACGGACTGAGTGTCATCCTTCACGTTCTCCAATTCACGGGCAAAAGCTCTGGTATTTTAGTTACAATCTTTTAAAGATAAGAGTTGGAATGTAGTTTCACTATCGAAGTGCTGCATTGCTCTTTCAGATTTCCTTCCCCCCCCCCTTTTTTTTTTTTGTTTAACGGCAACTACTAAAACAGGCATAGGAATGTTTTATGAGTTGACAAGCAGTGGATGGAAACTAATCAAAGAGAGAATCGAGAAGAAATTTCCTGATGGTTAGAACAAATAATCCATTGAATGGCTGGTCTCCAGAAGTTGTCGGTGCTCCATCACTGGAGGTTTTTAAGAGACTGGGCAGCCAATTGTCTGGAATGGTGTATAGGCCCTCCTGCTTGAGCAGGGGATGGACTAGAACAGGGGTCCCCAAACCTGTTCGAAACCAGGCCACACAAACGAGTGAAGCGTCATCTGTGCCTGTGTGAGATCTAGGTAGCACACGAAATCATCTCCCCACATCCATACCCACACCTCACCTCCAGTGCATGGAAAAAATTATGCAACCCAACAGGACAGACACGGAGTTCAGAGGATAATTAGGACTGCAGAAAAAACAATGACTACCAACCTGCCTTCAATCGAGGACGTGTATACTGCACAAGTCAAAAAGAGGGCTGTGAAAATATTTACAGACCCCTCACATCCTGGGCACAAACTGTTTCAACTCCTACCCTCAAAATGACGCTATAGAGCAGTGCACACCAGAACAACTAGACAGAAGGACAGTTTTTCCCCACGTGCCATCACTCTGCTAAACAAATAATTCCCTCAACACTGTTCAACTATTTACAAAGTCTGCACTACTATCAGTATTAATCTTCTCATCTTCCTTATCACCCATCCCCTCCCACTTGTGACTGTATGACTTTAACTTTCTGGCTTTCATCCTTGCGATTTTTAATGACTGTTTCCTAATATGATTTGATTGCTTATTGTACCCTATGACTATCATTAAGTGATGTACCTGATGATTCTTGACTCTTGATGAATGTATACAGAGAGCATTTGCACCAAGACAAATTCCTTGTGTGTCCAATCACACTTGGCCAATAAAAAGAATTCTATCTAATCTAATTCCATCTAAAATGTCTTACATGAAACCAGTTCCTGGTACCAAAAAGGTTCGGGACCATGGGACAAGGTCCAAGGTCCTTTCCAACTCTTTATTATTCTATATTCTGTGAATAATTTTTCTGCTTGTACACAACCCCTTGAACATCCTGGCTTGTACCCTCTAGATATCCTTAGTTGCATCAGAAATGCTTCAAACTCTGATAGAAGTAAAAGGCTCTATGATAAAATAATGTTCTTACGAGTTAATTCTTATGCTACTGTTTGAAGATTCCAAAAATCTCTTTTGACATATCTACAGTGAATAAAATTTTACAGCCTGGGGGCAGAGGGTGAATATGTAGCCCTTTAGATGAATAGAACAGACCAGTAAATGTTTCTGTAAGTAGCATGGCCTCGTTTCTTTATTTTCAAGCTGCCACTTGTATAACGAATGACTAATATAAACAGGAAAAAGGTTGTGAATGACTAGCTTGTGGAGAGTTGTGTCGAAAGATGAATCTGAAGGGTGTTTCTGGTCTGGTCTGAAGGTCAGGATGGGGTGGAAATGTACCTTATACCAGCATTTTAGACATGAATTACACAGCCTAATATATACAATTTTTAAGGAAATTGGAAGTCACAATTGGCAAGTGCTACTTGGCACAGAGCAGAAATAGGAGATAAAATGGTTTCTCTAATATTAGAAGTGTGTTCATGTTTATTGCTTTCCTGCCTCAGCTGGAATAAACCACAGTGATCCCAAAGGGTGCTTTTTTTCAAGAGGCAACTGGACTTTCTTGTTATACTTTGAAGATGTTTCTCTTCTCATCCAAGAAGCTTCTTCAGGTTTTCCCCACCATCCAGTCAGAGCTGAAGAAGGTTCTTGGATAAAAAGAAAATCCAGTTGCCTCTTGAAAAAAACACCTTTGGGACAACCATGACCTGGATGACTTAAGAATGTCAGGAGAAACCACAGTCATCTTTAGGGCTAGGAAAACTGTGGAATAATTAATTTTGCCTCCTCCATGGAGCGCGATGGCTCAGTGGTTAAAGATGCTGAGCTCGTCAGTGGTTTCGAGTCCCGAGCGATGTGTGACGAGGTGAACTCCCATTACTTGCTTCCGCTCCTGCCCGCCTAGCAGTTTGAAAGTATGCAAATGCGAGTAGATAAATAGATACCACTTCGGTGGGAAGGCAAAAGCATTCCATGCACTTTGGCAGATAGCCATGCTGGCCACATGACCATGGAAATTATCTTCAGGCAACGCTGGCTCCGTCGGCCAAGAAATGGAGATGAGCACCATGCTCTAGAATCGGATATGACTGGACAGGGGAAACCTTTACATTTTCAATATAAATGAGGTTTTAAAGGGAGAATGCTATTGTAGTCAGTCTAGGGAACAAAGGATCCTTCTTCCTTATCCCAAAGTATGTGGATCAGTGTAAAGAGAAGGGGAAAAAATGCAACAGAAAGAACATAAATTGAGAGGGGGGAAAAAGAGACCTTATGAATATTTCCTTGGCAACCAGACAAAATGTGCAGAAAGAAACTCGGTTAAATGCTTGGCAGTCGTGTTGTAATAGATTTAGTAGATCCATGGTGAGCTACTGTTTATTAGGCTGTTTAGCAACCAACATGTATTTACGAAGATTTCAACATTCTGGGGAGATAGATAGATAGATGATAGATAGATAGGTAGGTAGGTAGGTAGATAGATAGATAGATAGATAGATAGATAGATAGATAGATAGATAGATAGAATGAATAACTTTATTGTCACTTTGAATGTATACTAATCAGCATACATTAAAATGAAATTTTGTTGCATGCAGCTCTCAAAGGGTCACCACTTCCAATAAGCACTACATAAAAATGACAAAATAATGAATAAATAAATAAATGCAAAATTATGCATATACCCAAATATAGGACATTGTAATATATGTGATTGCCATTTTTACCTTCCCAGCTGGCTTCCAACAAGCAAAGTCAATGGGAAAAACCAGATTCGCTTAATAACCATGTGATTCACTCAACAACTTCACTTACAAAAAGCAAAAGAAAGGCCATAAAGGCCAGTATTTGCTATGTGAGCAAGAAGACAGCAAGGAGCCTGGGCGTGGCTTAGCTCAACTGTTCTGTACTAAAGCTGCTTGCTGCTGTGAAACTAAAACGGAAACGGAAACTCCTCTCCTCTGCTTGTGTTTTGCATTTGGAAGAGATTTCTTTTCAGGTGGGAAAGGGGAATAGAACTCCTTAGCATCAGAGCCAGTGGGTGGGATTCATAATTTTTTTACTACCATTTCTGTGGGCATGGCTTGGTGGGCATGGCAGGGGAAGGCTTGTTTTTTTGAATCATTCCCCACCATCCAGTCAGAACTGAAGAAGACTTCCCACCTAGCAGTTTGAAAGCATTTATATTGAAATTTAGCTAAATAGGAACAGAGAGTGTGTGTAATGACCCAGAGCGTGGCACCAAGGCAACACAGTCAAATAAGAGTCCTTTATTATATCCAACTTTGCCCCCAATGTCCAGGTTACTTTCGGGCTGGAGAAAAACTCTCCCAGGAACAGCCTTTGACTGTACAAAATTCAGTCCAAAACAAGGTACACACAAACTGTAACTTAAAGTCCAAACAAGCCAAACTGAAGTAATTCGTTTGGCAGGGCAGGAGCAGGAATTTCAAACTTGAAAGCACGGCAAAACTCACACAGTTGGGAAGACGCGAGGAACACAGATAAGCCACGACGACGCAAGATAAAGTCACATTTGCTCCCAAAAAGCTTGCTGTACGCAGGTTGCCTTTTTTATACACTGGGTTCCCAGCTGCAGCTAATTAAGGGAATCAAGGCCCTTTTCTCCCCCATAAGCCATGCAACCCATGTTGCTCTCTCCTCTGTTCCTCCCGGTGTGCCCTAGGATGAAGAGGGGGTGGGCCTGGGTCTTCCTCTGAATTCCCTCTCCCTTGTTCTACCTCTTTCCTGCTCTGCCCCTCTGGACTTTTCCCTTCCCCAGTTTCTTCCACAGCCAACAGAGCCACACTCCCACTCTCTGTCAGCTGTTCGGCTTCCTCCTCTGAGTCAGATTCCTACAGGGTCATGACAGAGTGCAAACACCTGATCATCTGAAAGCAAACTTGGGTAATCAGAATGAGTTTGCAAGAATGATTATTTCGTCCTGTCAACCGAATGCTTTTCTCTTTACCTTAAAAAACAACAACCTTAGAAAAAGCATTGTAACCTCTGAGACACATTGTGGCATGATATCTTTTCCTGCCAGGACTTTCCAATCGTTTCCTTTTAATTCAGGCCACTACATTCTTAAAAGTCTCGGAGATCATCCTATAAAGCAAGTTGTTTTAAATTTGTCTTTCAGGAGCAAATTAGATAACAGTCATTGCTACAGCTTGGGATTCCCATGTCCTAACTGCAAAATGATGCATAAAAAAACATTGGGTCATGATGATACTGCACAAAGGGTTCCCATTAAAATTCGGAGGAAGTTGGGTTATGAATGTTTGTGAGTCAACAGAATTTCAAATAATCATGTCATCTCCAGTTTACTTAGAGATCTACATGAATTGGAAATGGATCGAGGAATAGAAATTGGAGATGATCCCATAAAAATTTGGTAGCCCTCATATTTGAATTTCCTCTGAGGTTAGGATTATTTTAATGGTGAAGATTCCATTATCTTGGTGGTAGAACCTGGCTTGTTTTGCATACACAAACTTCCATATCCATTTGTTTTCCAATTTCCACTTAAATGGAATTTGGATAGCCACAAGGGAACCCCTTTGCGAGTCAGCCCGGAGAGCCACTTCCAAGAATAGCCACGTAAATAGGCCTGTGGTCCAGCATAGTATTTGTATATTTAATAATATATGTGTAAGTTATTAAATACAAATACAGGCTGTATTGGAAAAGCCAGGCTGTTCATGTCCATCTCCATAGAGAATGCACCCTGACCTTGTGCAAATAATTAAAACAGTACAGTTAGTCCTCAAGCTTTTCTCCCTCCCTCTTTCCTTTCCTTTTATCCCTCTTTCCTTTCCTTTCCTCCCTCCCCCTTTCCTTTCCTGGCTGATGGTCACCCAGCCAGCTTTCATACCTAAGGTGGGACTAGAACTCCCAATCTCCTGGTGATTGGGTCAGAGTCACCCAGCCATCTTTCATGCCTGAGGCAGGACTAGGACTGAGCCCAAAATGTATGTTCCTAAAGTGAGAAATTTGTTAAGTGAGTTTTGCCCCATTTTATTATTATTTTTAGAATAGAATAGAATTCTTTATTGGCCAAGTGTGATTGGACACACAAGGAATTTGTCTTGGTGCAAATGCTCTCAGTAAAAGAAAAGAGACATTAGTCAAGAATCATAAGGTACAACACTTAATGATAATCATAGGGTACAATAAGCAATCAAATCATACTAGGAAACAGTCCATATAAATCATAAGGATACAAGCGACAAAGTTACAGTCATACAGTCACAAGTGGGAGGGGATGGGCGATAAGGAGTGATGAGAAGGTTAATAGTGATAGTAATGCAGACTTTGTAAATAGTTGGACAGTGTTGAGGGAATTATTTGTTTAGCAGAGTGAGTGTATTTGGGGAAAAACTGTGTGTCTAGTTGTTCTGGTCTGCAGTGCTCTATAGCATCGTTTTGAGAGAAGGAGTTGAAACAGTTTATGTCCAGGATGTGAGGGGTCTGTAAATATTTTCACAGCCCACTTTTTGACTCCTGCAGTATACAGGTCCTCGATGGAAGGCAGGTTGGTAGTAATTGTTTTTTCTACAGTCCTAATTATCCTCTGAAGTCTGTGTCTGTCCTGTTGGGTTACAGAACCAAACCAGACAGTTATAGAGGTGCAGATGACAGACTCAGTCATTCCTCTGTAGAACTGTATCAGCAGCTCCTTGGGCAGTTTATTTTAAAATAAAATTATTTATTGTATTTGTTTTATTTTAAAAGTCATACATTTTACAACTTTTCTAGCCACATTTGTTTAGTAAATCACTGCAGTTCTTCTATTAGTCACACGGTTGTTAAGTGAATCTGGTTTCCCCCACTGACTTTGCTCGTCAGAAGGTCGCAAAGGGGGATCCCACGACTCCAGGTACACTGCAACCGTCGTAAATGTGAGTCAGTTGTCAAGCCTCCGAACGTTAATCGCATGACCATGGGGTCATGCAAGGGTCATTAAGTGTGAAAAATGATCTTCCTAAGTCACTTTTTTCAGTGCTGTTGTAACTTCGAACGTCACTAAATGAACCGTTGTAAGTCGAGGACTGTCTGTAAATGGAAATTAGTTCTGCGGAAGCCTTCAAACCTTTTCTCTTTGGACTTGCAGAACGACGACCTTCGAAATCTCGGCTTGTCAGGCCATGTCGGCTTCGACAGTCTCCCAGATCAGCTGGTGAACAAGTCAACCTCCCAAGGCTTCTGCTTCAACATCCTTTGCGTTGGTAAGTCCTCCCCCGTGAGACTCCACTGAAGCAATTTTCTGTGGTATTTCCAAATGCAGAATGCTGAGTATCAGCTCAAAAATATTTCTCTGGTCTTTTAGAGTTTGACAGCTGAAAGGGAGCAGGGGAAGTAGTGCATTCCTTAAATGCTTTCGCGGATAATTGCTAGGTGGCCGAAGCTTCTGGCGCCCAAGATTATTACTAGAGAGTATGTTTGATGACTTTTGGCTATGGGTGTGTCCCATTGGAGAATATAGACCCAGGGGGTGGGGAAGACCAGGGTCAAGGGTGAAATGAATGATTTGTCTCAGAGTTGGCTGCACCCAGATAGCACCGGCATGTTCACTCCTAATAAATCTTTTTTTTTTTAAACTCTGAGAGATGCGGCTACTGATTTTGTGAGATAGAATTCCTTCCTCTTAAAGATAACCATGTGTAAGACAGGAAGCTTCAGTAAGAATGTATTGGCAGGATCTGTGTCATTGCCTTGTGTTCACCGGAAGAGCAAATGGCATCACATCGTACATATAATGCCAATGACATCATTTGGTGCAGAAAGATGCAAGTCCATAATCTGCGCGGTTTGCAAAATCAAGCGCTCAAATGTCAAAAGTGTTAAATTTTGAACATTGGAGGAACATTTTAAAACTCCTCTAGTGTTCAAAAAGTGACAACTCTCTACCTTTCAGATCTTTGAAACTTTCCTTCGAAAACCGTGAAGTTTTCCTGACTGAATACGGGCAGTCCTTGATTTATAGGACCACAAGCTGAGCCCCAGAATTCCTGTTGCTAAGCAGGACAGTTAAGTGAGTTTTGCTCCATTTTATGACCTTTCTTGCCACCATTGTTAAGTGAACCTGGCTTCCCCATTGACGCGGCTGGTTGCAAAAGTTGATCACATGATCCCAGAACAGGGCAGCCATGAAAAATACATGTCACTTGCCAAGTGTCTGAATTTTGATCACATGACCACGAGAATGCTGCAGTGGTCATAATTGTGAAAAATGGTCACAAGTCACTTTTTCCAATGCTAGAGAAGAGAAGGACCAAGGGAGACATGACAGCAGTCTTCCAGTATTTGAGGGGCTGCCACAGAGAGGAGAAAGGGGTCAGTCTATTTCCCAAGGCACCTGAAGGCCAGACAAGGAATAATGGATGGAAACTGGTCAAGCGGAGATCAACTTAGAAATAAGGAGAAACTTTCAGACAGTGAGAACAATCAACCCATGGAACAGAAGTTGCCTTCAGCTGTTGTGGGAGCGCCATCACTTGAAACTTTCAAGAAGAGATTAGACTGCCATTTGTCAGAAATGGTGTAGGGTCTCCCGCTTGGGCAGGGGAGTGGTTGGACTAGATGACCTATCAGGTCCCTTCCAACTCTGTTAACTTCCAGAATTCTCCAGCCAGTATGAGAGGTTAATATTTCTGCCATTATTAAAAGACTGATATGGCTGCCCTTTTTAAAAGACACGACTCCGGCTGTTCATTGCTGAGGTAAAAGAATAAAAACACTCCAAAAGCAATAAAAACAAAGCGATTAAGGTGTAAAAACCCAGCATCACAGCCAATTTCAGAGAAAGTAGCTTAGCACCCACCATTTTCAGTCTCCAACTTCACTCCATTTTAGCACTCAGGGATTATTTCTAAGCGTAAACCTTAGAAGTTCCCCTCGGCAAATGCTATTAAGCCCTTGTGATAAAAGAATTCAAGCGAGTGAACTGATTTCAGTTTGTAACCAGTATATTTACATGTGCATCAGGGCCAAGACTTTTCAGAACTGTTATTCCAGCTTTATGGTGGCTCTGGAATGGAGGTCAGGAACCTTCTCTGATAAAGAAGGAATCTACAGCAATGCATTATTTACATAATGGTTTCCTGAATGCTTATCAGTCTGAGAAGCAACTTCTACAGCCTAAATTATAATTGTAAGGTGGCCTCTGGATCTGCTGCTTTTAAAAGCAGGGTGGGGGTGAAGTCCTGCATTTTTAATGCCTCCTGGTATCGAAGCCTTCTTTGGTTTAGAAAGTTGGGATAATACAGACAGACATTTTCCTCGATGGTTCAATCCTCTGCACGCAGAGAATTTTACTCCTGTTAAATGTGGGAGGCATTTAAAAAGTGTAATAATTCACTAGACCAAGGGTCTTCAAACTTGGCAAGTTTGAGACTTGTGGACTTCAACTCCCAGAACTCCTGAGCTAACATGACTGGAGGAGGAATTCTGGGAGCTGAAGTCCACAAGTCTTAAAGCTGTCAAGTTTGAAGACCCCTGCACTAGACTTTAGACCAGAGGTCTCCAAACTTGGCAGCTTTAAGACTTGTGGGCTTCAACTCCCAGAATTCCTCTTCCACTCATGTTAGCTCAGGAGTTCTGGGAGTTGAAGCCCACAAGTCGTAAACTTGCCAAGTTTGGGGACCCCTGCTTTGGACTACATTCCCCTACTTGAATATCCTTTAGAATAGGAATAGAACAGAACACTTTATTTTGCCAAGTGTGATTAGACACACAAGGAATTGGTCTCCGGTGCAGAAGTGCACCACAAGAAAAATGGGTGATGTAAGATATTCTCCAGAACATATTTGAGCGTTTCAATCATACAAATACGTTTTAGATTCCTAAAGAATGTGGACTTTTTGAGTTGGATGTTTATAGGTAGTCCTCGACTTACAACCATTTATTTAGAGAACATCTGAACTTACAACAGCATTGAAGAAAGAAACTTAACATTTTTCACACAGCCATTGCAGCATCCCCGTGGTCATGTGATCAAAATTTGTATGCTTGACAACTGGTTCTTATAACATTTACAATGTCCCAGGGGTCATGGGATCCCCTTTTGTAACCTTCAGACAAGCAAAGTCAATGGGGAAGCTAGATTCACTTAACAACCGTGCTACTAACTTAAAAATTGCTATGATTCACTTAACAACAGTGGCAAGAAAGGTTGCAAAATGGGGCAAAGCTTACTTAACAACTATCTAACTTACCAATGAAAATTTTGGGGTCAATGTTGGTTGTTAAGGTGAGGACTGACTGTATTTTATATTTTTTTAAACACTAAAAGTTCAATTTTGGAGCAAGGAAAGGCTGATTCTATGTAATGTGCAAATTACATTAAAGTGCACAATTTTTTTGCAGGGCTATTTAGAAACGGCTACTTCAAAGGAAATTGGCATTCGATTACAGTCAATTTTCCATGTGAAGTCATTTTCCAAAACTTTTTTCAGGCTCTTCAGATTATATTTACTGCTTCTTCATTCACATGCATTTAATGTTTGACTTTTTGTAAGCTGACTGCTGCGTTTGATACTGTATCCTGAATTTTAACTCATGGTTTCCTCATGATTGCTCCTGCAAGGTTTTTTTTTTAAAAAAAAATTTCTTTTGAGATACTGAAGCAAATTGATGTTTAAGAGTTGGGATCAAAGTCACTGCACCAAACAAACAAGCTATGGAACATCTAAATCAAATGTCTCCAGAGATTTGAGAGTCTCTGGAATGCGAAAAAGTTGCTTCTTCCCCTCAACATTAGTCTCTTCTCTTCTCTTCTCTTCTCTTCTCTTCTCTTCTCTTCTCTTCTCTTCTCTTCTCTTCTCTTCTCTTC
>NW_020769399.1:2797160-2814757 GCF_900518735.1 Pseudonaja textilis
TCTCTTCTCTTCTCTTCTCTTCTCTTCTCTTCTCTTCTCTTCTCTTCCCTTCCCTTCCCTTCCCTTCCCTTCCCTTCCCCCCTCACCTCTTCTTCCTTCCCTCCCTCCCTCCCTCCTTCCTTCCTTCCTTCCTTCCTTCCTTCCTTCCTTCCTTCCTTCCTTCCTTCCTTCCTTCCTTCCTTCCTTCTATTTGCTGCAAGCTATATAACCAAGCAGTTTAGCCTTCTAACTCCTTGGGGTGACTGATAACCGTCTTGAGACTTCTTGCATTCCTGAAAAACCATTTTTTTGTGCGCAAGAGCGAAATAGTTGATCTCTGCCCTTTATCTGGCATAGATGAGCTATTCCCGTTTCTGTCCCTTTATCTGATGTCTTGATTTGTTTTTACAGTAAAACTTCGTTTATTTCTTTAGAAAGAGACAATATTGAGTGAAGCTTTATGCACTTTAAAACATTTACCCCGTGGAGAAGACAGATTTCATTGTTGAATTCCTCTCTCTCTCTCTCTCTCTCTCTTTTTGCACATCAGTGTTGTGGGGGTGGGAAATAAGAGAATTGGGCTTAGGGATATTTAAGGCATGCCAGGAAACCTCTGGATATAATGATGTGAAGTTGACAAAAATTAGTTGCCTTTTTTCCACTGCCATTCCTGTTCTTCGGCCAAATTCAATTTTGGAAACACAACGAGCAAAAGATGAGGAGCGCCTTTCAGTTCAGTGTCATGACAAACAAAAGTTCAAGAGCCAATACAAGTAGTCCTTGACTTATGAGCAGTCACTTAACAACTGGTTGAAGTTATGACAGACCCTCCCAAAGGTACTTACAACCGTTTCTAAAATTCTGATCAGTTAGTCTTCCTATACAGACATGTGACATTTAAGACTATTTGCGATGTCCTGTGCTCATTCTTTTTCTTCTTCTTGTGCCATATCTGTCATCAGATGTTGGCGATATTATTTTTATCAACAGCTGCACAAAAAAGTGCTGCTGAGTTTTGTCCAAATCGGTCCCTTAGATTTGGAATCCATGATGTTCTTCTTCTGCCTGGACCTCGTCTGCCTTCAATCTTTCTTGGAGGATTAAATGAAGTAGGCCATACTTTTCTGGGTGTTGTATCCCTTGTCCGAAATATTGTAACTTTGGCTTTTTTATGGCTTTGATGATTTCCCTCGGCTTTCCCTGTGCTCAGGCGACTGCAATTAATATTTTTTTTTATCAGTTTCCAGTATTTTGAGCTGGTATCAGGCAAAATAATGCCCATAGGAGTGCACTGCATCGTTTACCAACCCAGGCATTCACATAACAACCATTGTGTTTACTTAATGAATTCTGCAAAACAGTGATAAACTTGGTGCTTTGTTTTCGCTGAAAATCAGGATTTATGTCCATCGTTTTTGGCAAAAATGCCCCATTACAAACAGTGGGTTTACAATTGCTGCGTTCACTTATAATTGCAACAGAAAAGTCATTAAATTCAGATCCGTCTTGTGGGTGACTTGTTTTTCAACTGTCCTGACATATAACGGTAATGGGCAAGCTTCATTATGGTCCTAAATTCTGGACTATGTACTGTGTACTTGTTAATAAAACAAAGGAGTTAATTGTAGATTTTAGGAAGAGCCGGCATAGTCATACTCCACTCAGTATCAAAGATGCAGCTATAGAGACAGTCAACAGTATTAAGTATCTGGGAGTGCAGATAACTAACAATCAGAACTGGTCTCTCCACACATCATCCTTAGTGAAGGGTGCAAGCCAGTATCTGCATTTCCTGCATCAGGTGAGGAGAGCGTATCTTTCTCCTTCTGTCCTGGCCACTTTTTATAGAGGCGCGATTGAGAATATTTTAGCGAACTGCATCCCTGTTTGGTTTGGTGGTGGCAGCACTTCAGATAGAAAGTCCCTACAGAGAGTGGTGAGGACAGCCGAGAAGATTATAGGAAGTTCTCTTCCTGTCATTCAGGATACTGCTTATAAGCACTATGGGCTTAGAGCTTGAAGCATTGTTAAGAGACCCCAGGCACCCACTTTACGGTTTGTTCCTGTTGCTCCCCTCTGGGAGGAGGTTTCAAAGTATCTATAGCAGGACTACTAGATTCTGTAACAGCTTTGATCCCTGTGCCATCCGTCTGGTAAACTTGCAAGATTCGTTTTTCTCACCATGCACATGTATAAATCACACTAGACTGTTTCTCTGTATCATATAATATATGTGGGTATGTGCATATTTATTTATTTATAGTCATGTTTATGTAGTGTAAATTGTACATGCAGGCCCCTTTGAGAGCTGTATGCAATGAAATTTCATTTTAATGTATGCCGATCAGTGTACATTCAAAGTGACAATAAAGTTATTCTGAGTCTAAGTCTATATCTCCTCCTTAAAAGCTCTCAGCTGGAAAGTTTTAGATCAGTGGACTTAAAGGGGTTTGTCTCGTCTCCGATTTTAATCCAGCCACTATTGCAACCCACAGTGGTGGTCATAAGCATGGATGAAAGCACCTAGTGTCACATTTTCCCTGTCGTAATTCACAGGAGCAGTAAAAAGCAGCCGAAGAACAGTGGTGTGGCCCCTGGAAATTCTTTGGAAGCTTTTAAATATTTTTGTCTACAGTTTTATAATTAAGTTTTCCTTGTGTAGCTTCTCATCATAACAATCCCTCAAAGTGTCATGCAAATTTCAAGGCGTATGCACGCAAAGCCATGTCCTGAAATACAACCTTTTTTTCCTAGGATATCCTTAAAAAACCCCTTAGTACCAGCAATTTATTTCATTTCTGGTTTGATCAGAGAGGGGTTGAGATTTATTTATTTTTAATTCTTTAGGGAGAGAGGTCTGTTGCTTCTTCAAGGAGCCGTAGTTGAACCCTTTCTGGACAAGGTTCTAGAGAAGGTGTTGGGCCTACAGTTGCTGAATGTTCTGGATGATGCATGTCTTTTCCCCTCTCAACCCTGGGTAGACTAGGGCTAGAGAAGGCAGTGAGCCCCCTCCTCTGCTTCTGCCCCCCCCCCATGGCCTCTGCTCCTTCCTTTTCAGTTGGGAAGGGGACCAAGAAGGGGCACACTCTCCTGAGCAACAAGGAGCGGTCCAGAGCTGGCAAAGGAGTGGGTGGATGGGTGGGCTTAAGAGCCAATCTGAGTGTGTGGCTGCTTGAGAGTTTTTCTGGCTGGCCTATGACAGCCCCTTTCCCCTTTGGTTTAATGCAGGGGTGGGCTACTTACTGGTTCGCCGCCAGTTCAGGCGAACCCGTAGTAATTTTATGGCCAGTTTGACAAACCGCCAAATCCCCCCCCCGCCCGGGCCCCCCCCCCCCCCCCCCCCCCACCCCCCAAGTTCCCCCCCCCCGTGGCCCATTTTGGATCCCAGGTAAATACAGAGCCCATATGGAGACTTGGGGAGAACGAAAAACAGGCACCCCACAGGATCCAGAAGGCTGGAAACAGGCCCATTTCTGGCCTCCAGAAGGCCTCTGGAGCCCGGGGAGGCCATTTTCACTCTCCCGGAGGCTCGAAAAGAGCTTCCGGAGCCCGGGGATGGTGAAAATACCTTAAAACTTAAATAACTTAAAACTGGCCACTTGCTCCACTCGGTCTCCATTGATAAACCTCCAAGGGCGGGTTGTCTGATCTGTTCCTTCTATAATCCACTATAAGATCCTTGGTCTTATTGGTGTTGAGGACCAAGTGATTGCCTTCAATGAATAAGCAACAAGACCAATTCCTGCTCCAAAGATGCATGCAAATTGTTACTTTTTCCTCTTTTCTCATCTGGATTGGCACCATATTGTAAGGAAATTGGGAATATTAATCCTGATCCTTTGGAGCAGTTATACAATCTGGAGAAATATTCTGAACCGAAGTACAAAACTACCGTTTTTTAAAATCCACTCTGACATCACAAGTCTAAAACTATCATGTACTCTACTTTCAATTATCATGTACTCTATACTGACTTTCAATTTGAGTTAAATGTGTTTACATGGGAATGATCCAACAAGAACATGTTTGCTTTCTAATCATGTACTTTGCAACAAGAAATACAGTTAATTTTGATTAAATGTCTGTTCCTACCAGATTTCTTGTGTGTTCCATCCCAAAATTGTAGTTTCTGTCTCTGGTGTTATTATTTTCATGCTAGTAAAGAACAAATTTTTAGCAATTGTATTTGGCAGTAACTTCTGTCTGTAGTTTAACTTGTTAGTCAAAGTGCTTTGCAGTGCCAGAAATACAGTATTTACATACTGCAGGTAATTCTTGACTTACAACCACAATCAGGAAGCAGAATGTTGGTTGCTAAGCAAGGTCGTTGTTAAATTAATCACATCCGTTTTTTGGCCTCTTTTTTTTTTTGCTACAGTTGTTAAGTGAATTATAGATAAGTTCTCTATTTATGACCAGAATTGGGACCAGAATTTCCACGGTTAAACAAGGCAGAAGTGAGCCACACCCCATTTTATGACCTTTTCTGGTTGTTAAGCAAATCATTGCAGCTGTTAAGTGAATCATTAGGTGAATCTGGCTTCCCCATTGTCCCAAAGGTGCTTTTTCCAGGAGGCAATTGGACTTTCTTGTCTTTTTTCTTTCCTTTCTCATCCAAGAAGCTTCTTCAGCTCTGACTGGATGGTGGGGAATGGAAGGATTTTTTTTCCTAGCAGACAGCTGGTCATTTGCATCCTTTTAGAGGGTCGTTGAGGCCCCTTGGAGGTTTATCTGTGTCCTCAGGGTCACCTGAGTAATGCAAATGGTTCCTGTAAGTTGGCATTTTTTCTCCTCTGGAAATCCATTCCTACTCCCACCCCATTCAAAGGGAGCTCATCCCAAATTGCATAGCTCATAGTCTGTGGAGATTCTCAGTCATCCAGGCCATGGTTTTCCCAAAGGGGCTTTTTTTCAAGAGGCAACTGGACTTTCTGGTTTTTCTTTGAAGACATTTCACTTCTCATCCAAGAAGCTTCTTCAGCTCTGACTGGATGGTGGGGAATGGAAGGATTTATATTCCTTGCAGACAGCTGGTCATTTGCATCCTTTTAGAGGGTCGTTGAAGCACCTGGAGAGGTTTACTTATGTCCTCAGGGTCACCTGAGTAGTGCAAATGATTCCTGTAGTCTGCAATTTTTTCTCCTCTGGAAATCCCTTCCTACTCCCACCCCATTCAAAGGGAGCTCATCCCAAATTGCACAGCTCAAAGTCTGTGGAGATTCTCATTCATCCAGGTCATGGTTGTCCCAAGGGTTTTTTTTTCTGGACATCCTTATCTAGGGTTTTTTGTTCTCCTGGACTTTATGGACTTTTTTCTGGACTTTATGGACTCCTCCCCCACCCCACTCCCCAAATGGTTTGGGAGTAGGAATGCATTTCCAGGAAAAAATTGCAGGCTTCAGGAACCATGAGCACTACTCAGATGACCCTCAGGCTAACTCTGCTGATTGCCAGCAGTTCGAATCTCAACAGATTGACTCAACCTTCCATCCTTCGGAGGTGGGTAAAATGAGGACCCAGATTGTTGGGGACGATAGGCTGACTCTGTAAATGGCTTAGAAAGGGCTGGAAAGCACTTGTGAAGCGGTATATACGTCTAAGTGCTGTTGCTATTCTTAGAGAAAACGTAGAGAAGCAGAAACTCGGGGATTGGCATGTCCTAACCCAGATGTTTCTTTCCCAGGGGAAACCGGCATTGGCAAATCAACCCTCATGGACACGCTGTTCAACACGAAGTTCGAAAGTGACGCTGCCACCCACAAGGAGCCTGGCGTACGGTTGAAAGCAAGGAGTTACGAACTTCAGGAGAGCAACGTCCGTCTCAAGCTGACGATTGTGGATACGGTGGGATTTGGAGACCAGATCAATAAGGACGACAGGTACTTTGAAAGATAATAATGGTGGTATCTATTCAGTCATGTCCAACTCTTGGTGATTCTTTGGGCCAGGTCTCTCCACAGCTTCCGATCTTGCACTACTTCTTTGACCCAAAGGTGCTTTTTTTCAGGAGGTAACTGGACTCTCTTGTTCTTTTCTTTCCTTTTGAAGGCGTTTCCCTTCTCATCCAAGAAGCTTCTTCAGCTCTTGACAGGATAGGTGGAAATGGAAGGATTGATATTCCTTGCAGACAGCTGGTCATTTGCATCCTTTTAGAGGGACATTGAGGTCACTTGGAAATGTATCTGTGTCCTCAGGGTCACCTGAGAAGGGCTAATGGGTCCTGTAGTCTGCAAATGTTTTTCCACTGGAAATTCCTTCCTACTCCCACCCCATTCAAAGGGTATTTACCCCAAATTGTGTAGTTAAAAGTCTGTAGAGATTCTCAGCCATCCAGGCCATCGTTGTCCCAAAGGTGCTTTTTCAGGAGGTAACTGGACTTTGTTCTTTTTTTCTTTTTGAAGACGTTTCACTTCTCATCCAAGAAGCTTCTTCAGCTCTGACTGGATGGTGAAGAATGGAAGGATTGATATTCCTTGCAGACAGCTGGTCATTTGCATTCTTTTAGAGAGTCCTTGAGGCCACTTGGAGATTTATCCGTGTCCTCAGGGTCACCCGAGAAGGGCTAAAGTTTCTTATAGTCTGCAGTTTTTTCTTCTGGAAATCCCTTCCTACTCCCATACAATTCCGAGGGTGTTTATCCCAAATTGCACAGCTAAAAGTCTGGAGGGATTCGCAGTCATCCAGGTCATGGTTATCCCAAAGGTGCTTTTTCTAGACTTCCTTATCTAGAGTTTCTTCTTCTGGACTTTTCCCCCCTCTGAATGATGTGGGAGTAGGAACACTGTACACTATTCACTGATTTAAAGGAGGCCCTTTCCTCTGTTATTATTGTTGTTGTTGTTATTGTTGTTATTTTGTGACTTTATTATTTTTTACATATTCATTCAAAGCACCTGGGGCTTTGACTCTATTTATTGGAGGAGAACAGAAAAAGAAAGCATTTTTTTTTCTTATTCGTACACAGGTTGTCCTCAACTTACAACCACAGTTGAGTCCAACATTTCTGTTGCTAAGTGTGACATTTGTTAAGTGAGTTTTGTTCCCTTTTACGGCTTTGTTGCCACAGTTGTTAAGGGAATCACTGCAGTGGTTAAGTTAGTAATATGGTCATTAAGTGAATCTGGCTTTCCCGTTGACTTTGCTGGTCAGAAGGTCGCAAAAGGGGATCATGTGACCCCAGGATACTGCAACTGTCATAAATATGAGCCAAGCATCTGAATTTTGATCACGGGAATCATGGGGATACTGCAGTGGTCAAAAGCGTGAAAAACAATCATAAGTCACCTTTTCAGGACTGTTGTAACTTTGAACGGTCACTAAATGAAGGTGACTAAATGTTTTAAGTA
Organism: Pseudonaja textilis; assembly: GCF_900518735.1. Next base: position 2,804,486 of record NW_020769399.1, read on the forward strand.
TACAGTAAATGTTTTAAGGATACAGGTCATCCTCGGCCCACATCTGTAACGGAGCCTGCCCACTGTGGTTGTAAGTCGTGATGGTCATAAAATGGGTCAGCCCACATGATCTTACAACCTACAAACCTCATAGCTTTGATCAGCTGTAAAGCAAGCGCCGTGTTTCCCCGAAAATAAGACCCTGTCTTATATTTATTTGCCACCAAAAAAGGCACCAGGTCTTATTTTGGGGGGATGTTGTCCACTGACTCACCTCACTTGCCTGCATTGTCCCTGGGCACTTTTTGCTGTCAGAGGCCTTCAGAAACAACTTCTGCAGCTGGCAAGACTTTCCTGAAGGCCTCTGCAGCTGATATCGGAAAGCCTTGCCGGCTGTAGAAGAAATGGGCCAACAAGGCAGGTGTCGGCGTGTGCGAGGCCTGGCTGCAACTGTCCCAAAGTCAGTAGTAGGGCAGCTCCACGCCCCACCGTAGCTTAATTTTTACCCGTGCAGCCTGGAGTGGGGCAAGGATCTTAATTAGGGCTTATTTTGGGGGGTAGGTTTTATATTGGGCACACGTGTAAAAAAAATCAAGCTAGGGCTTACTTTTGAGGTAGGTCATATTTTGGGGGAAACATGAGACATGTATCAGTTTTCTCCTAAAGGTCCACCGTGAATGCAAGTCGGAATACCTTCTCAAACCTTGCTGACGTTTCTCAACTTCTTCTTCTGTTTATCTCTTTTGACTAATTCTTTTAGTAGGAAGTAGTAGTTCTTCTTTTAACAGTCCTCGAGTTTGGGGAAGACCTTCATTTTGCTTTGGAGGCCAATAACTGATCTTGAAATGCTATTTTTTTTTCCATTCTGAGGATTGGAGATTTTAATGAATGCATCAAACTTGGACACCAAGGGACAATCCCTGCCTGCTGGAAGGGATCTTTTGGGAAGCAGTATAGATACTTTCAAGCCAAGACAAAGGACAGACTGACAGACAGAGAGCCAAAGAGAAAGAGAGATCAGTTATTCAAAAGGAAAAATACCTTACCATTTCTTGCCTGCTTTGCATATGATTTAATTCGGGAAGGGTTTGCCGCGAGCTTTCCTTCATCTGTTAAGATCTTCTTTGTTAAAAAGGCACCCTCTGAAGGTGATATAAATAAGCAAGCTGCTATCCCAATATGCCTTGACACAATTGAAGGCTTGTTTCAAATAAACATTAGCCAAAGCTGGCAACCACAGTTAATCATAGTTGCTTAAAACAACAACAACTATGGGGTCCAAAAGCTGCTAATCAAAGATGGCAATTGAATCCTTTATGGAAAAACCTTCAGTTTTTCAAGAAGGCAAATTGGCTAATTGCGTCAATTCTAGAAGGCAGTAAGGCTGCCTTGGATGTGATATATATTGTCCCTGAGCCATGGTGGCCCAGTAGTTAGAGTGCAGTACTGCAGGCTAACTCTGCTGACTGCTAGCAGTTCGATCCAGCTCAAGGTTGACTCAGCCTTCCATCCTTCTGAGGTCGGTAAAATGAGGACCCAGATTATTGGGGACAATAGGCTGACTCTGTAAACAGCTTAGAGAGGGCTGGAAAGCACTGTGAAGTGGTGTATAAGTTTAAGTCCTATTGCCATTGCTATCTCTTGTTGGAAGGGGAAGTAGCAGGAAGGTTCATTAGAGGTAGTCCTTAACTTACAACCACAATCAAACCCCACATTTTGTTGCTGAGCGAGACAGTTGTTAAATGAATTTTGCCCCATTTTACAACCTTTCTTGCCACCGCTGTTAACCGGATCATGCAGTTGTTAAGTTAGTCACATGGTTGTTAAGTGAATCTGGACTCCCTGTTGACTTTGCTTGTCAGAAGGCCACAAAAAGGGATCACATGACCCCTGGATACTGCGACTGTCATAAATATGAGACAGTAGCCAGGTGTCCAAATTTTGATCGCGTGACCATGGGGATGCTGCATCAGTCATAGATATGTAAAATGGTCATAAGTCACCTTTTACAGTGCTGTTGTAACTTTGAACAGTCACTAAATGAACTATTGTAAGTCGAAGACTACCTCCATAGAGAGATTGACACCTAAGACACATCCCTTACTCTCAACCTGACCACAATTAAGCCAGGTCTCAGTGACTGCCAGCTAACAGACTGTTGCAAAACCAGTTTAGGTTTAAACTGGCAAAAATAAAATACTCATTTCAAGCAATGGTGATTATTTAAGTTATCTTTTGGGGGGGGGATATCTTGTAACTTTGAACAGTCACTAAGTGATCATTTATAAACCAAAGAGTGTTGTGGTTAGCCGGCAGCAGGTGCAGACGGCTGAGGAGAGCGAGGACTCAGGTGAGGGGCCAGGACCATCAGGGAGTGGACTGGTGCCTTCAGAGATTGTGGGGGCTGGCAGCAGCGATGAGGAGGTTCCCGAGGAGCCTGTGCCAAGTGCGCGCAGGGCTGCTCACAGGAGAGAACAGTTACAACAGCACAGGCGACTTAGGAATAAGGCTGCAAGGTAATGGCTCCTCCTTCAAGAAGATAAAAGCCGGCTGTGGAGCAGACATTTTTTGTAGGAAGCAAAGATGTTTTGAAACTCTAGCCTCGTGGACATTGCAGTATCTTAAGTTGGTATTTGAAGACTCCTGTGTTGTAAAATATCTCTAGGTAACCTTATCTGTTATTCTTGGCAGTCTCGTACAGTTTTGGCAAGGTTTGTGCTTATCAAAGTTAATTAGTTTGCAGCAGCCTTTAACTGGGGATTTGTAAGAATCATTAAAAGGTTTCTCTTCCATTTGGTTCGTGTTTGTTTTATTGGGAAAGGATTTGGGTCAGAACAAGGAGTACTTGTACCATTCTTCTCAAAGAAGTGAGGTTTGTGGGCTGCCGAAGGAAGATTGGGACTTGCTGTCATCCTTCTTCCGTCTCTGATAAAAGGGTCTTGTGTAGATTATATTTAATGAAAAGTGAATAAGATTTGCAGTGCAGCTAGATAAGCAAGTTCGTCCCACATATGGTGAGCTGGAACCATTTTTTAAAAATTGTTTTCATGTGTCCAGTGACCCACAATTTGAAATCTCTCCCTTTGCTTGTCTTTATACTAGACCATTCTGGTGTAAAGAAAAAGATTATTTCCACACAAACACACTGTGGGAAAACCTGTGAATTCTGGATTTGTTTCACATGGATTTGAAAGTTTATAGATTACTTAAAACGTTGGGTGGGTGAGTTGATTTTAGCTAACAGCCGGGCTATTTTGACCATTCTGTCTTGATTTTTCCTAAATAGGGAATAATCTTTCACAAGGAATTCATGGAATGTGTGGTTTGGGGGAGAAAAAAAAAAGAAATTCAAGATGCGTCATTTTAAGACCGTGGAAACATAGAATGGGAAACTGATGAGTGGAAGTCTCTCTCTGGGTGTATATGTGTATAAAATAGCATGGGTGACCCTTAACACATCCTGCCTTTATAGTTTCATTCCTCTGTGAAATTTAGCATTCTTTCTTTTTCTGCCATCGGCTTACCATGTTTCTCCAATACACACATACTTTGGAATAAGGAATACTATGTGAGCAAATCAGCTTTTTCATTATAATTGCATTGAATACTGGATCATGTGATAATCGCTGGATTTCATTGGATCCTGGGTTCACACGGTATCTGCTGTTGTCTGTTGTCTAGTTGCTTTCACAAGAACCTTCTATGCCCATGATCAGAATTTCTATCAGGCTCCCTGAGAGTCTGGAAAGAGTGCAAAAAGGAGGCTGAAGGCTAAAACCTAGGAAGAATGGTTGCAGGAATTGGGTATGTCTAGTAAAAAGAAGGACTAGGGAAGATATGACAGCAGTGTTCCTGCATTTGAGATGCTGTCACAAAGAAGAGGGAGTCAGGTTATTCTCCAAAGCACCAGAAGGTAGGGCAAGAAGCCATGGATGGAAACTAATCAAGGAGAGAAGCAACCTAGAATTAAAGAGGAATTTCCTAACAGTCAGGACAATCAACCAGTGGAACAGTTTGCTTTCAGAAGTTGTGGGCACTCCGAGATCTTGCCATGATTTTAAAGTTCCTTGCGCATCAAGAAGGTCTTTGTATTTTATCATTTTATTAAGATCTAGATTGTTTCGATGTATCATCGCCTCCATCGTTGAGATCCAAATTGGGATTTTTAAGTAATTTTTTTTAAAATTTTGTTCCAATTAGCCAATAAGGAATCTCTAATTATATGCCTGTGGAAATACTTCTGCTTAATTTTGCCAGTGTCCCATAAAAATGCATGCCGTCCCCTCCGTAAATCATGGCCTTCTGAAAATAAGATCCTTTTATTCGACAGATTTACCCACTCTTTCAACCAGAGTAAGGAGGCTGCACTATAATATAATTCCTAATTTGGGAGTGCCATACCTCCCCTGCTCTTCTTGTGACTCTGGGACACTGCAACTGTCATAAATATGGGCCAGTTGTCTGAATTTTGATCATGTAACCACAAAAATGCTACAATGGTTGTAAGTGTGAAAAATGGGCATACGTTGCTTTTTTCAGTGCTGCTGTAAATTTGAATGGTCATTAAATGAAACTGTTGTAAATCAAGAACTACCTGTATAGTTGCTGCAGGAGCAAGGTGGATTTGAATGGGTGAGTTGGGCCTAATGTCCAGAATAGGTTAAGCTCTTCCAAGCCAATGAGTTGACTGAGGCTATGGAAGATCTGACTTTGGACTGTGGATAGGGCAGTGTCCAAAATTGTTGCTTATTCAGATTTAAATATTTCTAACCACAAGATGAGGTCCAAGAAGGAACAACCCAGCCACATGGATTTATTCCCCTGTTTTGTGCTGTGTCAGCTTCTATTATAATTTCAGCTGCGTTCTATAAAACCTTCCTTATCTTCAAACTTGGAATTCGCTATAAGCCCTCTTCGTTCCCTCAGTGTAAAGTTTCATCCTTGTTTAATGCTGATGTGAGGGAGATTGGGAACAGCTGTCAGAAGATGCTGGCAGTTTTTTTTATTATTATTATTATTCAAATTCCAACGAGATGCCCTGATAAACAGACCCTGAATCAGAGAATCCTGCGGCTCATTAGGAGCTCTTTAGTTACATAGTGTTCATCCTCGGTTGAAGAGCCAGCTGTCGCCCCCCCCCCCCAAAAAAAAAGTTCATGAAAAAGAATAGTTCACTGCCTCCTTAAGTATACAAACGTGCTCACGAACTGTGTAAAAAGTTGTTCAGAAACAGCACAATGCTAGATGTGGGAGATGACCAAACTGGGCCAGAGGGAGGTATCAAACACACCATTAGTTTGGAATCTCTGCACCTCCATAAGAGGCCTAAATCCAGCCCTCCTTAATGTCTTTTTTACTCTTTTCCGGTGCCAGTTTGCCTTGATCATTAGTAGTTCAGATTCTTATGTATCGCTACCATGAAATAAACTTGTAGCGCTCTTGAACTCTATCCTCTAATCCTTGCCTAGCACTTCCAGAGCCCGGTTCTCAATAGGCTGTGGCCTGGCACTGGACTATGGCCTAAAGGTTTGGTATCCTTGTTCTATCCTATCCCAATTTTTAATTGATTATTGGGTACCCCTGTTCTATCCTAATCAATTTTTAATTGATTATTTTTATTAATTACATTTCTAAGTGCTTAATAAGCATGTTGTCTGGGTATTTAATTTTTTTAACAATATTAATCTTAATCTCCACCCCTTTTTTCCAACCACTGGTAGAATAAATTCCATGTTTGATAATATTCCGTGTCTTCTTTCTGCTTAATTTTCAATGTCAATCTATCTATTTCTGCACAGTCTAGTAGTATCTTCTTAATTAACTTTTCATCTCGCAGTGTTTCTTCATTTTTCCATTGTTGTGTGAATATAGTTCTCACTGCTGTTACAACTTGTAATATTAAACACATACTTATCTAATTTTTCTGATATTATACCTAATAAAAACAATTCAGGTTTAAAATCTACAGGTTTCCCTATCATCCTTTCTAGCCACCTGTGTATCTTTGCCCAACATTTTTTTGTTTTATCACAAATCCACCACATATGGTAAAATGTGTCCGTCTTTTGATTACGTGTCCAGCATTTGCTAGACATATTTTTAAACATTTTAGCTAACTTAGCAGGTGGTAAACGCCATCTATAAAACATTTTATATAAATTTTCTTTATAAGAAGTTGCCGTTGTTACCTATCCTGGTTTCTTTTGAACTTTATCCTGGTTTCTGACTTCTTGTACCTGACAATAAGATGATACCACCTGTTGTTGAGCAACTATGATTAACATAATATGTAAATCATATTTAAATGTCACATGATTAGCATAATATGTAGATCATATTTAAATGTCCCCATGTGGGATGCTCCGAGTCATGAATACAAGTAATCCTCTATTTCAAACTGTAATGGAACGTATCCATTAGGGTCATGACAATTGTAAATTGCATTGTCACATGACCAGATCACATTTTTACAGCTTGATGGCCGTTGTTAAGCAAATACCACAGACGTTAAAAGGAACCAATTGTTCACTGTGGGGCAGTTTTGCCAAAAATAAATGCCAGTTTTCAGCAACAAAAAAAAAAAACATTATAAAATGGGATATTGCAGATGGCTATAAATATCGGCCAGTTTGCCAAGTGCCCAAAATGCCATCACGTGATTGGTACAGTGGTGGCACTGGAACTTTGGACCAGGTCATAAGTACCCCTGGGGAGGTCCGTCATAATTTTGAATGGTTGCTAAGTGACCAGATGTAAGTTGAGAACCACGTGTGTACAATTTGAGCAAACTGGGCCAGCTTGCCATCCTTCTGATCTGTTTGCTATAGTTATTCAAGATGGATGGGTAGTAGAGAAGGTTGAATCCAGTTCAACACCTTTTATAATCCTAAACCACGAGGAGTAAATAATTCTGCTTTAACTTTGCTGCAGTCAAACCCCACCTGTTTGTTGAAAGTCTGTTAACAGTGGCAATTGTTGCTGATCTGAATCTGAATTCTTTTTGTTTCAGCTACAAGCCCATTGTGGAATACATAGATGCTCAATTCGAGGCCTACTTGCAGGAAGAGCTGAAGATCAAGCGATCCCTGTTTAATTATCACGACACCAGGATCCACGCCTGCTTATATTTCATTGCCCCGACTGGGCACTCACTGAAGTCCCTTGATCTGGTCACCATGAAGAAGCTCGACAGCAAGGTACTGTTCACCTGGATGAGATAGGATCTCAGTTCTTATTTTATCATCACATTGTTATCTAGATCAGGGGTCTCCCACCTTGGCAACTTTAAGACTTGTGGACTTCAACTCCCAGATAATTCAGCCAGTGAAGCTAAGGAAATGGGAGTTGAAGTCCATAAGTCTTAAAGTTGCCAAGGGAAGATCCTTGTTTTTCCGAAATGGGGATGGAAATTGGAAGGTGAGGCAGAATCTGAAATTCAGTTTTTGAGGAGGGGGTGAGCCAGTGCCTCCTTAAAAGGTAAAGGGACATGCCCGTCTCTCAAGGATGAATTAACCATCGCCAGAAACCACATGCCCCCTGTCAGGCAGCTTCAACTATCTAGGAAAGGTGTGTATCTAAGAAGCAGGGGAAGTCATGAAGACCCTGTCCATTTTCTCAGGTTCAAACTATTTCCAGATAAAAGAGTGAGACATTCCCACTGAACCTGTACTAAGGATGATGTCTGACTAGGATTGAATTCTACACTTAGGCAAGAAAAACCAAAAGTACACATATAGACAGGGTGAAACCAGGCTCAATAGCAGTAACTGTGAGAGGGATCTTGGAATCTTAGTGGACAACCAGCTAAATAGGAGCCAGCAGTATTCAGCAGCAGCCAAAAAAGCTAATGCAATCCTAAATTGCATGAACAGAGGGATACAATCGAGATCAAGTGAAGTACTAATACCATTCTATAAAGCCTTAGTAAGACCACACCTAGAATACTGAATCCAGTTTTGGTCACCACACTATAAAAAAGATGTTGAGACTCTAGAAAAAATACATTAGAAGAGCAACCAGGATGATTAGGGGACTGGAGATTAAAACATATGAAGAACGGCTGCAGGAACTGGGCATGGCTAGTCTAGTGAAGAGAAGGACCAGGGGAGACATGATCGCAGTCTTCCAATATCTGAGGGGCTGCCACAGAGAAGAAGGGGTCAAGCTATTTTCTAAAGCGCCTGAAGGCCAGACAAGGAATAATGGATGGAAACTGAACAAGGAGAGATTTAACCTGGAGATAAGGAGAAACTTTCTGATAATGAGAGCAATCAACCAATGGAACAGAAGTTGCCCTCGGAAGTCACCTGTAATCAATCAAGGATTTAATTATTAACCAATCCATTATCCTCCACTTAGAGACAAACAACCTACTCTCTAATAAACAATTTGGTTTCAGAAAAAAACTATCCTGTAATCTGCAACTCTTACACTGCAAAAACATATGGACTACACAACTCGATCAGGGCAAAGCAATAGACAAAGCAACTACAAAGCCAACAAGGCATTAAGAGTTGCTAACCTAATCTTACATAGCTTTTTCTCTGGTAATATTACACTACTAACTAGAGCATACAAAACATTTGCTAGACCAATATTTGAATACAGCTCATCAGTCTGGAACCCACATTATGTATCTGATATTAACACATATTTCACAAGAAGAGTTCTCATTGCAGAATACCTTATGCCACCAGACTTGAAATTCTAGACCTAGAAAACCTAGAACTACGCCACCTTTGGTCCGATCTAAGTATAGTATATAAAATCATACATTGCAATGTCCTACCTGTCAATGAATACTTCAACTTCAACCATAACAATACAAGAGCACACAATAGATACAAACTCAAGGTAAACCACACCAAACTTGATTGCAGTAAATACGATTTCAGCAACAGAGTGGTCAGTGTCTGGAATACTCTACCTGACTCTGTGGTTTCTTCCCCAAACCCCAAACACTTTAACCTTAGACTGTCTACTATTGACCTCACCCCTTTCCTAAGAGGTCTGTAGGGGTTGCGCATAAATGCACCAACGTGCCTACCGTCCCTGTCCTATTGTTTCTTTTCTTTTTCTTATATGTATCCATGTATTCATAACTATGTTTTCACTCATACCTATTATCTTGTAAGCAATTGACAAACCAAACAATTTTTTTTAAAAAAAGTTGTGGGAGCGCCATCAGTTCAGACTTTCAAGAAGAGATTGAACTGCCATTTGTCAGAAATAGTGTAGGGTCTCCCGCTTGGGCAGGAGGGTTGGACTAGATGACCTACAAGGTCCCTTCCAACTGTGATTATCCATTTATCTGTTTAATTCGAGCAATTTTGTCTGACATGCTCTGAAATTTTGTTGGTGTGTTTTAAACGTTCAAAAATACAGTCTTTTCTGCACTCTGAAGCGATGACCCATCTTGGTTTCCTTCTTTCTCTCTCTTTTTAAAATTTCTCTCTAAATGACATATTGGAAGAAAAAAAGGGGGGGAGGGGTAGTTTTTCCTCCCTCTCAGATTCCTGAATGTTCACCTCAGCTTTTTGCAAACAGCAGGCAAAAGCGATTACTTCTTCACACAACATTTAAATTATGGAATTCTCAACATATAAAATTTGGTTCCAAAAGGTGAGGTGGATGTTTTTTTAAAAACCATTAAAAAAGTCATGAAATGTAGGGGAACGTTCTTTTTATGCTTTCTCTGGGAGGGAAAAACTCTGAAAAGAAAGTTCATAAATTTGGGGAGGAGAATTCAAATAAATATCACCCACATTCTCTCCATACAAGTTTATATAATGCAAAGCAGGGGTTGCTGGCTGGGGAATTCTGGGAGTTGAAGTCCTCCAGGCTTAACGTTACCAAGGTTGGAGACCCCTGATGTAAAGGACTTCTCTAAGTACTGTTTAATTTCTTATTATGTTCCACCACCTGTTTCATGACATTCTGTTTAGATTACTTTCCCCGATGTGGCAACTTTAAGAAGTTTGGGCTTTAACATGGCTAGCTGAGGAATTCTGGGAGTTGAAGTCCACACATCTTAAGGTTACCAAAGTTAAAAAAACATTAGTTTTAGATAGAAGGAACTTTATATCCTCTGTTCTTCATTTAGCTTCTTTTGTATTCTTTCTTCCACTTCAACAAATAATGTAGGTTGTAACGTCTGACACCCACTGTGAAATTTGTATAAATCCACGTAGAGAATATATAATAAGGCAGAGTTCTCCAACTTTGGGGCTGATAGGCCATCCAAGAACTTGAGACTATGATCAACAATTACATTTGGAATTTGATTAATAATTA
>NW_020769399.1:2840594-2876299 GCF_900518735.1 Pseudonaja textilis
GCAGTTAAATAAGACTGCGGATCCATTTGGCTCTTATCCGGTGTTGGAAGCGTCTGTTTTTCCGAGTTTTAACCGTGCAAGGATCAATCATTATCAGTCAATCAAAACAACTCTGCTTTTGGACTTTCTCATTTCTCAGAGAAAGGGCTAATCTGTAAGCAGCTGGGAAATTTGGGTTGTGGTTTCGTATCTTTTTCACTAGATTTTTCCTGCCATCAAGACGAGCACGGGGAGGAGGGAGCGATGTGTGGTTTTGCTTCCTTTTTATTTTACCTTCCGTAATAATTCCTTTGCCTGGGTCTCCGCTATGAAGCGAGAAACCAATGTCAACGCTTCCTTCCCCCCCCCCCCCCAAATGTTCCCCCCTCCCTTTATTTTCCCCCTCCTTTTGAGTTGCTATTTTTTCTAACATTTCCATTTTCGTGTTTGTTTTTTAATTTGCAGTTCAAGCTTCACATAAAGGCTGCCAAGTCAAAGGATGTTCCTGCATTCCCCTGCTTTTTGCAGTCATGTGTTTCGGCCATCTTATATCTATTCCTCTTAAACACAAATCCTTCTGGTTAGTGTTAGTATTAAGAAGGCGGGGAGGGTGTGTGTGTGAAGCGAGAGCCTTGTCCTTCCTTCTCCTTCTTCCTCTTCTCTTCCTCCTCTCCTCCTTCTTCCTCTTCCCTTATTCTCTTCCTCCTCTTCTTCTTCTCCCCTTCTTTTCTTCTCCTTCTTCCTCTTCCTTCCTCCTCTTCTTCCTCCTCTTCTCTCTCTTCCCCTCATTCTCCTCCTCTTCTTTTTCTCCCCTTTTCTCCTTCTCCTTTTTCTTCTCCTTCCTCCTCCTCTTCTTCTTCCTCTTCTTCTCCCTTCCTTCCCTCCCCCTCTCCCTCCTCCAAAGGCCAGCAATGATAATGTTCTTTAAAACAGGTGAAGGGATTAAGACCAAAGAGTTCATGAATTGGGTTTAGGGCTGTCAGCAGGGAGGGAGTCAAAAAATCATGAGAATCACCACAACGGTCCATTCAAAGTCCCCATCCTTGTTTTTTTTTTTTTACGTCCATCACAATTCTCATAAAGAGAGGACAGGGCTTCAGTCAACGGTTGTGATCACCATGTTGATGTTGTTTGGACATACAGGGAGTCCCCGACTTACGACCACCATGGAACCCCCCAAAAAATTTCTGTTGCCAAGTAAGATAGTTGTTAAGTGAGTTTTGCCCCCTTTTTCCAACCTTTTGTGCCACCGTGGTTAAGTGAATTACTGCAGTTGACAAGTTAGTAACCCGGTTGTTAAGTGAATCCGGCTTTCCCCATTGACATTGCTTGTCAGAAGGCCGCAAAAGGGGATCCCGTGACCTTGGGGCACAGCCGCGGTCGTAAGTGTGAACCAGTCACCAAGCATCTGAATTTTGATCAGGTGATCGTGGGGATGCTGCCATGGTCGTAACTTTTTCAGTGCCGTCGTAGCTTTGAACGGTCACTAAATGAACTATTGTAAGTTGAGGAGTAACTATACATCCATGGGAGACTTCCCTGTTGAATGAAACATGGCGGCTGATGAATATTGTTTAATGGTGGACTTGCCCCCTTCCTTTCTTGCAACAGCCTGTTGAGGGGCCAGGAGGACCAAAACAGAGTCCTTGACTATCCTAATATTTTAACGGAAAGTGACAAATTAATCTGGGACTCCCATTGAAGTCGATGGGATTGTCTTCTGAATTCACCTATGAAGGATCGCATGAGCCTTAATTTTTTTTAAAATTCCCATTAAAACCACTTGTATTTTACCAATTTGATTGTGCCTTGATTTTCTTCAGGATCAAAAAGACATTCTCTTTAGGGCTATAGACACGTCCTCTCCTTCTGTGGTTTCAGTTTGTCACACATTTTTCTCAATCAGGATCGTATTTTTAGAAAGCCATCCTCGTTGTTATATTTGCCCTGGCTTTTTGTACCCCCCCCCCCCCCAAAAAAACCCTCTATCTGTTTTTTTTTTTAAACCTAGTATCAATGAAAATAATTCCAGTCTTTGAATAAACTGTATGAATTATGTCCTTCCAAAAGCCTCCCAAGATATTGCAAAGTTCTAGCATGGAAGGATTGCCGATTTTCTCTAGAACTTTCCAGGATAATTTCAATTACAAATACATAATTTTTTTTGCCTCTCTGGAAAAAAAATACAATCAGGCTAAACTCAGTTGGGTTGCCAAGTCTCATTCTGTCATTGAGGAATCCCAAAATCAGAGTGCAAACGCCTTGTAAGAAAACCATCCTTATGTCCTACAGCAGTGTGGCAGAAAAACTTAGGCAGACCAATTCTTGGGAGTGTCACCGGTACATTCATTTTGGTTGACACAAGTCTCCTTGAGATCCAACCTTAAGGTTCCAGGCTCAGATCTTTGACTAGTGACTCCATTCATGAGTCAGTGAAACCATCAAAGACCAGTACGTATCTCTGACTTTGCTTAGGGTTTGTAGTGGCATTCTCAGCAAGGAACAAAGCGTATTTCTTCCTTCTGATTCTCACCAAGAAGACTTGCGTGCTTGTAAACATTTCAAGGACCATCCGCCTGGAGGTATACCCCCTCCCCCCAAAACAAATCCATGAAGGAATTCCTTTGTACTAATCCCAACTTGTGATCACCAGATGCCCAGCGCAGAACAATAAGGACTTTTAAATCTTACATGAAAGCTATGCCCTTGTGTTCTGCTTTCATAAAGTCCTATCCAAGCCAGTGCTTCTTCTAGGAAGAACTGTGAGGTGATAGAAAAACTAGGAAATTATTGCATGCTATTTTCTGATTTGCATGGCTTTCCACTGGTATAATATTTTTTTTTAATTTCCCTGGGTGCTATTAATGGGCCTCCTGCTTCATAACCCAACAGGTTGATTTTTGTTTTTCTGTAACCAAAAACCTCTGGGGAGGTCATAAAACTAACAAATGCAACCTATATCCAATGCAGAGTTGCAATTTTTTTTTGTATTGATGATTGATTCCATTTTGGTTTTTTCATCTAAGGTGGTATTTCCATCCTGAGCCATTTTAAGATGTGTGGACTTCAATTCCCAGAATGCTGGGTGAGGTATTCTGGGAGTTGAAGTGCACATGGTCTTAAAATGGCTCAAGTTGGAAAACACTGACCTAAGGGAACAATAGGGCATCATGTAACTTCCTTGCAAAAGACTCTGGAATTCTAAATTTTCCAAAATCAAAGAGTGTCTGAAGGAATTAACTAACTGCCTATTCTGAAAAAGAGAAACACAATCAGTAGGGATCAAACTTAATGGGGTAATGGATATTAGTGCTATGCCTGGCCACCTGACTTTAAGCCAATAGCACTATGTACCTTTAATGAATGTCAAAGGAAGTGTTTCATACATTTTTTAAAAAAAAAATCTTGTCAATTCTAGTAAGTATGCAGAAACCTTTTCCAACTGCTATCCTCTAATTAAAGGACATATCAAACTTTCTGGTACAACAACCTGCTGAAATGATAAATGACCCCATGAACAAAATAGATGGTGACTTCCTTGTGGTTAATATTGGTAGAAAATGCACTTTTAATACTTTTATTTTTTTAAACTGCAGCCAATAAAATGTTAGAACAGTACATTATAAAACAGAACTCATTTGCTGAAATTTTGAAAGGTCCCAGTCATATTCGAAACAATTTCTAATAAGGGTAAGCTTGCCTGCTGTTGCATAAATCCTAAAATCTGGATTTCATGTTTGTGACGCTGTCTACTGTATGTGAGGATCTTGTCCATTTCAATTGTTTTGAGCCACAAAATAAATTAGCCCTCAATCCAAGCAAGTGACAACACTTCACTGTTGCTTGGACTCTTTAAAGGGGACATTTAAACTTTCTGAAAAATAAGTAGGCATGCAAGCATAAGAAAGACCATTTCAAAATAATGTTCTGTAACATTTAAATGATGCAACGTTACTGGGAGTTTGCAGAATCTTTTATGCCACTATTAAGAAAAGGGGGCAAGTAGAAAGAAGATTTGTAAGTTTAGTACAGGGACCCCCAAACTTGGCAACTTTAAGGGTTGTGGACTTCAACTCCCAGAATTCTCCAGCCAGCTGATGGCTGGAGAATTCTGGAAGTTGAAGTCCACAAGTCTTAAAGTTGCTGGAGAATTCTGGGAGTTGAAGTCTACAAGTCTTAAAGTTGCCAAGTTGGAGACCTCTGACTTAGTAATACTCAAAAGTGTGAATTTGCCTGCCACAGTTTGGGAATCTTTTCTCCAGTGAGTTGAAATGACACCTGTCACAATCCATAGATAACATTCGTGAAATGGATGCTGGATATAAATTCTGGGAATTGTCCCAACTAGCTAGACAGCATTAGGTTGATTAAGGGTGATCTAAATTTTCTGCTTTCCTGTAACTTCAGACAATGATGGGAATCTTGGGTTTGGCAGATGGACATCTTGGCATACTGATTAAAACTGCATTTTTCCAAGGGGTCTTGAGAAAAAAAACAAAGCTGTGAGTACTGAGCCAGGTGAAAACCTGTGAAAACTTTCAGTGTCGACTTTGGATGAGGAAAGAAGGAAGCTCTTTTGCCAAGATGCTTTTTTACTTTCATCATTGTTAAATGGCGAGTGCCAGCAGAGTTGAATGTACAAATAAAACATATCTTCTGTTTTTAAGTTCTGCAAAGATTGAAGTGTTGAATATTTTCCTTTCTGATATATTCCAAGGGGTGACTTTTGTTTAGCTCCTTGGCTTCTGAATCTTTGTTTTCGACTGATGTCCTACCAACGTTGTCTCGGCATCTGAGTGGTCTCCTATTTCTTGCTTCTTAAAACCACTTTTTGAATATATACCAATCCGCTGAGCTTTTTTGCATTCCATTGCTTCTCCTTTCCAACAGCTGAGATGGATTTTAAGGTTTCCTTGCTCTTTGCTAATGCAAAAACTAATCCATGATAGAGCTTGATCTTTCTTCAACTAAACATGTTTTTTTGGGGGTGGGGGTGGGGGGTGGGGGGAGGAATAACAGACTAAGCATGGAATTGAGCTATCACAAAACATAAACAGATAGAGTATGTTTCTCAAAATTGGTCACTAAGCTGTATGGATTCCCATTCCCAGAATTCCCCAGCCAAGCTAGCTAACTGGCTAGTTGGAGGATTGTGGGAATTGAAGCCCATACAGCTTAAAGTAGCCAAGGTTGAGGAACACCAGGTTAGAGAGTGAAACTGCTAAAAAGCTTTTACGATGAACAGTTGCAGGAACTGGGCCTGGCTAGTCTAGTGAAGAGAAGGACCAGGGGAGACAGGATAGCAGTCTTCCAATATTTGAGGGGCTGCCACAGAGAGGAAGGGGTCAAGCTGTTTTCCAAAGTCCCTGAAGGCCAGACAACAGATGGACGCTGATCAAGAAGAGATTCAACCTGGAAATAAGGAGACATTTTCTGACATTGAGAACAATCAATCCATGGAACAAAAGTTGCCTTTGGAAGTTGTGGGAACTTCATCACTGGAGGCTTTCAAGAAGAGACTGGACCATCTGTCAAAAATGATGTAGGGTCTTCCTCTTGGGCGGGGTGGGGGTTGGACTAGATGACCTACAAGGTCCCTTCCAACTCTGTTAATCTTATATCTATCTATCTCTGCTGGTAGACGTTAACTTTTCCCAGACTTGAAAACCGGAGCCAGTTTCCTAACCATGCCCTGTTCAACGCCTTTTGTGCAATTTTCTGGCGCTTGAGTGCTTTGTTATGGTGTGTTTCTGCGAGCCGTGTCTGTCTGTGTCCTATTTTTCATTGGCTTCCGTGCCTGCTGAATTTGTTCTTCTCCTGCTTAGTTTTGTGGAACTTGTGTAACACCCCAGTGCACGTGCACACTGGTTGGGGGAGTTGTAGACAACCAGCCGTTGGTTAAAGATGTACTTTTTGCCTGTGTGGGAAACTTAACGGGCCAGCCAGTCTTCCATGATATCCTTCTAAGCAGTCCGGAGAATGTGTTCAGTGAGTTAAAAATTAGCAGGAGGGTGATGAAAAACGGTGTCCTCACTTAGCGGAGAGAACCCCACCAGCATAAAGGCCCTGACCCTCTCTCCAATTGAAATTGGGGTGGAAAAACAATTAGGTTAGTCTATAAAAAAGAGGGGCTCAGGGGCTAAGACGCTGAGCTTGTCGATCAGAAAGGTCGGCAGTTTGGCGGTTCGAATCCCTAGCGTCGCGTAATGGAGTGAGCTCCCGTTACTTGTCCCAGCTTCTGCCAACCTAGCAGTTCGAAAGCATGTAAAAAAATGCAAGTAGAAAAATAGGGACCACTTTGGTGGGAAGGTAACAGCGTTCCGTGCGCCTTCGGCGTTTAGTTATGCCGGCCACATGACCACGGAGACGTTTTCGGACAGTGCTGGCTCTTCGGCTTTGTAACGGAGATGAACACCGCCCCCTAGAGCTGGAAACAACTAGCGCATTTGTGTGAGGGGAACCTTTACCTTATAAACAAGCAGACCTCTCCCCCAAACTTACTTAACCGTCATTAAGTAAGGAAATGACTGCTAAGTATCAACCCTCAACAAAGTGTCAGGATATTGAATGTAGTAGCTGGAGCAGTAAAGTATACAACAGGCCAGAACACCACAGTTATACAGGTCGTCCTTGACTTACATTTCTGTTGTTAAGTGAGACATTGGCTAAGTGAGTTTTGCCCTGTTTTACGACTTCCCTTGCCCCATTTGTTAAGTGAATCACTGCGGTTCTTAAATGAATAACACCGTTGTTAAGTGAATCTGGCCTCCCCATTGGAAAAGAATTTGCTTGTCAGAAGGTTGCAAACGCGTCATAAATATGAACCAATTGCCAAGCGTCTGAATATTTTGATGTCCATTTGTGTAAGAGGCAGGCATGTGCACGAAACCATCCACTCTTCCCCCACCACTGGTGCCAGTCCACAGAACCAGAAAAGTTGGGGACCGCTGCAGGAAGTGATAGAAAATGGGAGGCTATGTCTCTTATTTTTAACCCTTTGCTGATTAGGGAACCAAATAACAACGAGGATCTTGTCCTGCTTTATGGCGCTCTCTGGACTATGTGTAGTTCGTTGACTGCCGCACTTGCTTTTTCCTTTCTGCATCTATCTATGCCTTTCTTCACAGTAACCCTTGGCTGTGCACAGAATAATGTCCCTCCTCACCACTTTTGGGATGTGCTTTCACTCTGCATGTAAGTACAGCTTGAGAAGAAAAAGTTTGTCTGTTTTTGGAAGTAGCTTACAGGCATAATGAGTATGGTTCGAAATATGTCTTTTGGCCAAGATAAACGAGCATGTCTAACTGGAACATAAAACACACTGACTCCACTCCAGGAGCTGATCAGATTTCAGCCCCTTTGAGACCAAAGGCACAGCTCAGTCACAGAAAAAAAAACTCCCGTAGATTTCAGTGGGAAATTAAAAATAACAAATAACAAACCAAATTCATACAGTAGCAAATAGATCTGGTCTACTTCATTCCCCATTATCTACGCTTACCCTGGAAAATTCCACGCACCATAAAGATAGGTTTCAATAAGCAACCCTTGAAACACAATGCTACATATTTTAATACTAACTAGGTTATTGGATACTGACAGAATTAGGGGAGGGGTGTATTAGTGTGTGTGTATGTGTATGTGTAAATAAAAGGGGAGAAAAGATTCAGACATTCACCCTCCTATTTTAAGGGTTAATCTCATATTAGTATTTCAAGTGCCAGAATATAGAAATCAAATTTCAGGTATTTCATACTTGTTCTATACTGAAGCTAATCTTTTAAAAAAATCAGGGCTGATTTCATTCGTGC
Source organism: Pseudonaja textilis (assembly GCF_900518735.1). The sequence goes on from NW_020769399.1 coordinate 2,848,385, forward strand.
ACAGCAGTAGGAGATAGTTCAGTACAAGTTGATGGTTTATTGCATAAACTAGTTATATTTATACAACATGACTAAACCCAAGCAAAACAAATCTTCATCGTGGCTTCCTGTGCTATGAGAATCCAGCCAAATGCTACGTTTAGTTTAGTTTAGTTTAATGTCATTGCATGTCATACAACAAAATCAAACACCATCTTCTGTGCATATCATGACCAAGAAAAGAAACACAAACATATATCTTTCACACTCCACATTGAAAACCCATGATATTGCTTTAATATTGCACTATACAGCAGAATTCAACAGAGCTATTGCCCTGGGATAAAAGCTGCTTTTCAGCCTGTTTGTCCTTGTTTTTATTATCCTGTACAGTTTGCCAAGTGGTAATAGTTCAAAAAAAGGGGGTGCCCAGGATGAGATGGATCTTTCAGAATGTTTTGAACTTTCTTAAGGCAGCGGGAGCTATAAAGCTCTTCCAAAGAGGGGAGAGGGCAACCCATGATCTTCTGGGGCAATGATGTTAACCCTCTGGAGCGCTGTCCTATCTGCCCCTGTGCAATTAGCAAACTATACAGAGGTGCAGTATGTTAAGATACTCTCTCTGGTACAGCGTAGAAGGTCACCAGCAGTTTTTCATCCAGTTGTTGTTTCCTGGGAAGTCTCAGGTTGTATAATCTCTGCTGGGCCCTTTTGACCAGGGCTGCAATGTGAGCACCCCAGGTCAGGTCCTCTTTTAGGGTAAACACCCAGAAACTCAAAACTGGCCACTTGTTCCACTCTTTCAAGAAAAAGCTTGAAGAGAATATAGTGGTACTTAAAGTGAATACTTCATAGCAAGATCAATTTGGGTTTGCAAACCTGAGAGATATGATTGATAACTCATGAAATTGGGGAAAAAATTAAGCACTGGAATCTGTTCTTCGGTAGGACTTAGTGGCATCTCAATTGCTTCTTTCTTCTGGGTTTCTTTAGATCACCAACACCCTACAATAACTCCTCCAAAGTTGGTTGTCTGTTGTATGTGACCATGCTGTGGGATGAACTACAGGTTGTCCTCTACTTACGACCACAACTGAACCCCAAATTTCTGTTCCTAAGTGAGACCTATGTGATGTGAATTTTTGCCCCCGTTTTACAACTTTTCTGGCCATAGCTATTAAAGGAATCGCAATGGTTGTTAAGCGAGTAACATGGTTGTTAAGTGAATCTGGCTTCCCCGTTGGCTTTGCTTGTCAGAAGTTTGCAAAAGGGGATCACATGACCCCGGGACATAGCAACGGTCATAAATAGGAGTCAGTTGCCAAGCGTCTGAACTTGGATTACACTACCACAGGGATGCTGCAAGGGTTGTAAGTGTGAAAAACAGTCCTAAGTCATTTTTTTCAGTGAGTTGTAACATTGAACGGTCAATAAATGAACCGTTGTAAATCAAGGACTACCTGTATACACCGGAAATACAGGAAAATGAAGGTGGAATCCAATCATGGTATGTTAAAATACATGGTTTGATGGTGAGATTGCATATGCTCACTGCACAGCTGGATCATATACTAGCAGGGGTGGTGAATGATGACCCTTTTATGACTTGTGGACTTCAATTTCCAGAATTCCTGAGCCAAACTGGCTCAGAAATTCTGGGAGTTGAAGTCCACAAGTCTTAAAAGGGACCATCATTCAGTTGACCTCTGATCTAAAACTACCTTAGCATTTCCCTCAATATAGAATATAGGCTTTACTTCAGTGGTGGGTTTCAAATATTTTTTACCATCGTTTCTGTGGGCGTAGCTTGGTGGGCGTGCTTTGCACCCACCAAACGTGCACTTTGCACGCGTGCAGAGAGTTTGCTACTGACCTCCTGCAATCCTGCACTCTCCCTGTGTCTTCAACAGCTGATTGGCACACAAAGCAGCTGAGCTTGAAAACAAGGAAATAAAAGTCAGAATAGAGATGGGCCCAGCAGCTGATCATCAGAGTGGACTGGTTGGCTCACAGACAATCCTTGAAGTTACTGGTTCAGCCAAACTGGGCCAAACCAGTAGAATACCACCACTGCTCTTCTTATTTAGTCCTATGTCTAATTTCTCCTGTCCTCCTAAAAGCCCCTCAAATGCTATTTACACTTCAGTCCCATGGATTCTAAACTATGACACCCAGATATGGGTTCCATAAAGGACAATTACCAGGACAGAAAACAAACTAAGAGTAATTAGGTAGGTAGGAGATAGAAGTGTCTTCAAAATATTTTATTATTTTTTATATACAACAATGCCATTCCATTTCAACCGTGTGTCGATTAGGTACATATTTCACGTGCTTACAGTTTGTAATTAATATTATTCTTATCAATATAACAATATAAAAATAATCTCATTTTCATATAAGTAATATCCAGTATATCTGTTTTACAATCTTCTCTCATTACTTTACAATCTTCTCTCATTTACCCGTACCAAAATGTCTTCAAAATATTGAAGTTGAAATAGTACAAATCTGTACTTATGTAGGATATGATCTCCGCAGTGAACCAACTGAACAAGATATACTAATTGTGGGCTACTAAGCCTTGCCACTTTAGTGGGATCCTGTCAAATGGCATCAAAATTTATCCTGATTTAATGAATTCATAATCAAATAGACAAATCAGATGTGGTGTCCATAGGCACAACTTCCAAGAGGAGGAAAAAAAAATGAGCGTAGAGATAATGAAACATCTTCCTGGAATTCCTTAGCTTCAAGGGCTAATTGTTTGAATGAAGTGGGCACAACACATCCAAAATAGAATACATTATCTTCAAATTTCCAGAATTCTTTGTAGTAGACAGCCTTGAACAAGGGGTTCTTGGGATTTGAAGTACCTTCAACATGGACCAGATGGCTTCAGTGGGGCTGAAAATCTTCGATCCAAGTCCTTTCTCCTGATTGGTTAGAGATCTGCTAGTAAATACTAGATTTTGCAAACATTGGTATACTTGTGAGCTTGTGTTGTTTCTGAACATGTGAATTGTATGTGTAACTTATCATTCTTTGGAGTTGTATTGTTTTTCCTACCTGGAACTTTGCCTCAAAAAATGGAATCAAAATCACAGCTATATTTACAGTCTATAACTGTCTAGCTTGGAGCTTTGTACTGTATTTTTGATACTTATATGAAGGTTTTTGTTTTTCCTCTCTCTCCCAGCCTATTGAAAAATAAAACTCTGAACAACAGTAGGAATATATTGCTTGTATACTTCTATTTTTGTGCGGTGTTTTTTTTTTTTTAAGTTTTACACAACAGCCTTAAAACTTTTTAGGTCTAGCTTGTTTATTAACTTTCTATTTTGCAAATATCCTGTTTTTACCAGAATGAATTTGTAACTAATTTACTGTGGTTAATATATGTTATGCATCTGTCCATTAGACTTTTGTTACCGGTGTTAAAAAAAATCTTATTTTTTTTCCCCCAAAATACACTAATGCTGGGAATTTTCTGCATTTGAAGAAGAGGCGTTTTTTGTATATGTTCTTAAATATCCATTTCCCAAGAGCCTGAATACCTAAAGTGGGAAGGAGAAAATACATGTAAAGTGGGGGAGAACCCCAACCAAGTAATTAAGATTGTTTTGTGTATATGTGCTTTCTTTTAAACAAAAGGATGTTTTGATTTTTTGATGTATTATTCAGCATTTGTACGGTTTGGAAATGGGGAGGGAACCAGACAACAAAATAATTGATGGAGTTTACATTTATTGTTTTACCATTTTTCTTTGAAAACACACACGCGCCCGTTTTTGTTTCACTCTGTTTTTTCCAATAGTTTACAGATTTCACATGTCATCTTGTGGCTCCTTTGTTCAAGTAAGAACATTCTGGCAAGGTTCAAACATTCTGCTTCATGTTTTCATGTGTTGGGCTTATATATTCAGGTCTAGTTTGGGCCCTGTGAATTTCCTCGCCTCAAGAGCCAAGGCATTTTGGGGCAGCACGAAAGGGCCTTTGAAATAATGGCAGCCCAGTTTTTTACCCGATTATAGGAATAACCATTTATTTCCCCGTCCCGTATCAAATGCAGAACACAAATAAAATATCCTGGAGGAAAATGTCCATTTGCTGGCTTTAGTTTCTTTGGGGAATAAAAGTGTCAATAGTAGTAGTAGGTAGACCATTTGGTCTAGTGCAGCGGTCGGCAACCTTAAACACTGAAAGACCCACAAAGGTCCTAACCCCATGATGGTGAACCTATAGCATGTGTGCCAGAGGTGGCACACGGAGTCCTCCCTGTGGGCACACACGCTATTGCCAGCTGATCTTCGTGGGTGCCAGAGCGTGTGAAAATGGTCCCCAAAACGGCCTGAAAACAGCCCCAAAAGCGACAAAAAACAACAAAAGAAAAAAAGGCAGGCGTGCACCAGCCAGCTGGATTTTGAGTTTCCAGCGCTCCAGCATGCGGACATGCATGTTTCAGTCTGGGCACTCGATGCCAAAAAGGTTCGCCATCACTGTCCTAACCGGAAGTCCTCCATTCAATTCTGGAGCCGACTGGAAGTCCGGTTCCCCACCACCATAGAGTCTCCTCCTAGCACGGCATCCTTTTTCCTTTACCTATCGTAATCAAAAGCCCTATCAATTGTGGAGCGACCGAAAAACCCACCCCTTGCCAGAGTCTTCTCCTGGCCTGCTGTGCTTCCCCCCCCCCCAAAAAAAAACCCTGGAAGCTCCTCTCAAAATTGTGGGACCGACTGGCAACAGGCAGCTGCAGCAGAGGGATGAAAGAGACACATGCGGCTCTAGAGCCACAGGTTGCCGGTCCCTGGTCTGGTGCTTAAGGCACCCAGCTAGAAAGCTGGAGACAGTGAATCTAGTTCCACCTTAGGGATGAAAGCCAGCTGGGTGATTTTGGGCCAGTCACCAGGAGAGTTCTAGTCCCACTTTAGGCATGGAGCCCAGTCACTCGCTCAACCCAATTCAGCTCACAAGGTTCTGGAAATAGGAGAAGGAAGGTGTGTCACCTTCAGTTATTTCTAAAAATAATAAAAGTGCAATACAATTTTTAAAAAATGCATGCAGATCCCAGTGGCTAGACTTGACTGTGTCATCCCATTTCTCATGTTTTCATTCACACTCTTACTTTGGAAAACAAACAATAGCGTGTTTATTTTTCTGTTATGTTATACTTTCCCTTTCTTTGTATTCTGAACCTTTTTTCCTTTTCTTCTCTTTTTCTGTAGCTTCTTCTTTATGTAGCTGTCAGTCACCTTGCCAAGTTCCACTTCCCTTCTCCTAAAGGACTATAGCGCGTTAGAAGAACCAGCAGGGCCTCTCTCACACACCCCCAATTGGGAGACAAGTTACCTCATCCCTTCCACCACCTCTGCCTTTGTGGTCTTTGAAAATTAACCTGTTGGGCTCTTTGCGTTCACGTCTTTGACAAGTCTCGGTCCACATCCAGACTTTTCACGCCTGCCCAGATTGATTAGGCAGGAAGGGGGCGGAGAGAACTTGGGCGCCATCCTAGTTGGTTGCACTGAGGAACTTTCTAGAATCTCCCTTGAGGGGGTGATGCAAGGAGAAACGACTCCTGAAGTGGACCTGCAGATGTGTGTGTGTGCGTGCGTGCGTGTATGCATGCCAGAGGGTTGGATGTGTTTATATGCAAACTCCAGATACTGCTGAAGTATTTTGCTGACGTGTTAGACCAAATCTAGCACTCAGTCTTATTTCTTTCTGAAAAGTATTATATCCTAGTCACTTTGAAAGCCATATGAATTTGTACAAGTTCCTACAGTTTGTCTTCACAACACTCCTTAACACGAGCCTATGGAGACTCAGACATCAGACTTAAGAATGGAGCCACCATTTTGGATTACACCCTATTTTTAATCCAGTTTCAATAGTTTGACATCTTTTACTTGTCAACCTGACCACCGTGGCTTTGGGAAATTCCTATGACTATTGCTAGTCTCTTTGCTGTCAGGTGAACACTTCTTGTACAGGTAGTCCTCAACATACGACCACCATGGAGCCCCAAATTTCCATGGCTAAGCGAGGCAGTTGTTCAATGAGTCGAGCCTCATTTTATGACATTTCTTGTCGCAGCTGTTAAGCATATCACTACAGTTATTAAGCAAATCTGGATTCCCTCATGGATTTTGTTGGTCAGAAACCCAAGGAGGTTTGTTGGAAACCCTGAGGTTACAAATGGTGATCACCTGATCCCAGAACAGTCATAAATACATGCCAGTTGCAAAGTGTTCAAATTTGGATCACATGATGCTACAAGGATCATATGAAAATTGGTCATAAATCACTTTTCTCAGTGCTGTTGTAACCTTGTACGGTCACTAAGTTAATTGTTATAAGTTGAGGACTACCTATATTGCATATTAGGAAATCACTGTTTACCTTTGGTACTTGAGGAATTTTGATGATTCTGACTTTTGCATCTCATGGGGATTTGTTCTGTTCCGCTTTAAAAGTTCATCCCTGTCAGCGTAAAAACACAGTAAACATGTCCTGAAAACAAGTTCAGAATCGTGTGTGGAACAGAGAATATTCTCTAATGAGTTCAACCTAATTAATGATTGTGGCATTTAATGTTTACAGATAGTACACCACCCACCATATCGCTGTTTTCTGCATCAACAAGCAAGGAATTTGGTAGTTGAAACACTCCATGATCTTGTTCTGACCCAAACCCTTTTCCAATAAGACAAACAATAACCAAAGGGAACAGATAATGAATCTTTTAATGAATCTTACAAATCCCAGGTTAAAAGGCTGCTGCAAACTAATTAACTTTGATAAGCACAAACCTTGCCAAAACTGTACAACACTGCCAAGAATCACAGATAAGAAATATTTCACAATACAAAAGTGCAACTGAAGATACTATAATGTCCATGAGGCTGACTTTCAAAACATCTTTGCTTCCTGCAAAGAATGTTCGCTTCACAGCTGGCTTTTATCTTCTTGAAGGAGGGGCCATTACCTTGCAGCCTTACTCCCAAGTCGCCCATGCTGTTACAGCTGCTCTTTCCTGAAAGCAACCTTGCACACATGCGCACTTGGTACAGGCTCCCCGGGAACCTCCTCATCACTGCTGCCAGCCACCACAATCTCTGAAGTTAGCAGTCCACCCCCTCCCTAATGGTCCTGGCCCCTCATCTGAGTCCTCGCTCTCCTCAGCTGTCTGCACCTGCTGCCGGCTAACCACAACAGATTTCCATCCCTAAGGCCTAAAGTCCCCTAGAAGCCGACAGTCCATTCTTTTCGTCATTACTGATATTTTTCAAGAACCAAGCGGTTCCAATTAAATCAAATCTAGTTGTAATAAAATGCGGTGAAAAATCCAAGCAATGAAATAAAGCCCAAAGATGCTGTTTCAACATTAAGCACACCTGTCCAAGGTTGAGTGAATTCCCCAGTTCTGTGTGGACTACACAAAGAGTTTAGGTCAGAAGCAACATATGGGTTGTGAAGTGTCTGGTCACATAACAGGCTGACTTACCAATGGAATGATCAAATCAGAAAAGACATGTGACAATGTAGGAATTCTTGGCCAAAACCATAATGGGTTATCTCCTACTTTTTTCAGTCTTAAAACCTGGTCCTACCTAATCTGTTCACTTTATATCCTGGTGTGTAAATTACATCTCTTGTACAAGGTATGTCAACCCTGGCTCAGCTGTACCAGTGCGATCCCTGAAGAGTAAATCTGTGGGTACGGTATGATTTCATTTTCAGAATTGTTTCGGTAGTGTTTATTCCATTTATTTTTCAGGGTACGCAGAATCCTGCACAAAACCCAGACCAATTCTGAACGGCAGGAAAATTTAGTCCTGTAAATCAGGATAGAGATCAAAATAGAAACCATGGAAGATACCAAATCCAATAAACAAAACTGCAAACAGTTTACAAGATGCAGTCCAGGAATAAACCAGACAGTATGTACACAAACGCATTCTGCTACACAATTGCACAATTCCTGAAGATGACTCACTTGGTTCACTGATGTTACAAACTGGGGAGAGCTGCCCAGTGCTTCATCAGTGGAGGGATTTAAGACTGGACAGCCACCTGCCTGAAATGGTGTAGGGGCGTGATGGCAAACCTATGGCACATGTGCCACAGGTGGCACGCAGACCCACTTATGTGGGTATGTGAGCCCCAACCAAACTTACCTGTACTGTGCATGCGTGCCTCTCACAGCTGATTTTTGGCCTGTTTGAAGCCTTTTTTGCCCTCCTGGAGGCTCGAGGGAAGCTGTTGCAGCCTCGGGAGGCTGAAAAACAGGCCTTCTAGAAATACCGGAAGTGCCAAAACGTGCCTGTTTTCAGCCTCCTGAGGCTGCAGAGGCTTCCTTCGAGCCTCCGGGAGGGCAAAAATGGCCTCCCTCGGGCTCCAGAGGGCCTCCAGAGGCTGAAAATGGGCACTTCTGGTATTTCTGGAAGGCCCGTTTTTCAGCCTCCCAAGGCTGCAGAGGCTTCCCCGGGGGCCTCTAGGAAGGCAAAAACAACCTCAAATGGGGAAGAAATCAGCTGGGAGGCACGCAGGTGTGCAGTGCAGGTAAGGGAGCAGGATGGGGGTGTTGCATGCACATGCGCGGAGGGGCAGGGGGCATTACATTGTGGGTGCCGGCATGTGCGCGCTTTTGGCACACCACAACAAAAAGGTTCGCCATCACTGGTATAGGATCTCCTGCTTGAGCAGAAGGTTGGACTAGATGACCTCCATAGGTCCCTTCCAGCTCAATTCTGACTCCGATTCTCAATCTCTCAGGCATCGAGATCAAGAAAATAATGCACGCACAAGGAGAAGATGCCAGAGAGGATCCTGGAGAATGTAGAAGCCAGGAAGGCAAGGTTTTGCACCCATGTTCGGTGCCAGAATTGGGATGGGAGGCACACAACAACTATTGGAGAAGAATTGAATTTTCTGCTGGGCCTAGAATTGTGGCTGCAATCACCTTGGGAAGGTAAAGATTCCCCTCAAATATACCTGCTAGTCGTTTCCAGCTCTAGGGGGAGGTGCTCATCTCCGTTACAAAGCCGAAGAGCCAGCGCTGTCCGAAGGCGTCTCCGTGGTCATGTGGCCGGCATGACTAAACATCGAAGGCGCACGGAACGCTGTTCCTTTTCCATCAAAGTGGCCCCTATTTTTCTGCTTGCATTTTTTACGTGCTTTCGAACTGCTAGGTTGGCAGAAGCTGGGACAAGCCAACGGGAGCTCACTCCGTTACGCAGCGCTAGGGATTCGAACCGCCAAACTGCCGACCTTTCTGATCGACAAGCTCAGCGTCTTAGCCACTGAGCCACCATGTCCCTTACTTTTATCTTGGGAAAAGAAGGCACAATTCTTACTGGAAGCTTGAAAATAAGAAATGTGATGCAACAGGATTTCCATTGTCTTGGGAGTGTCAACAGGAGTGTAGTTCAAGAAAACAGTGGCCGTGCGATGGATTGTGAAATGTTTCCTTTTTTTGTGTTATAATGCTTTGAAGCTGAAAGCTTCATAGTTGTTTCTTCGTTCCGTTGATTTAACAGGCCTAATGATTCTTACAAATGCTTGTTTGCCCCCCATCCCCCAGTTATCTGGAAAGTACTAGATAATCTTATTTTTAATATAAATTATTACCATCTCAGGAATTAAAAAGTGATCAACTTAGCTGTTGCTGTTACCAGGATGAATGTGGAGCAGTGATGCGTTAATGTGATTTTATGGCTGTTTACCGTGATCGCTATTTCTGAATTCTTTAGATTTGTGTCTGAAAAGATGTGCATTTTTCGCCGTACGGCAACGTTCACCTAATGTCTTACTGCCTTGATATGAAATACACGTTTCCAATGATGTTTAAAGATGTTTCTGCAACAGTGGAAGTCCAGAGCTTATTCCTAAAATGCATTTTTATGCGTAATCAAAGTGATGAAACATTTGCAACCAAATTGCCAAGCTCGGATGACTGACGCTGTCAATCGTGGTGTGAAATCATAGCTCCTGAGGCTGAGTGGTTTTTGTGCTCAGAGTAGCTACACTACTTATGACTTGCGTCGGTTCATCTTGGGTACTGTGTTCTGGCCCAAACCTGGATCCAAGAGAGTAAACACGAGACAAAGGCAACAGCACCACCTTTTAATGTTTTATTTACAAATCCCGTTCCTTCACTGATAAAAGGCTGCTTTCAACTAATTAGCTCCGATAAGAAAGAGCCTTGCCAAGTTTTTGCAAGTCTGCCAAGAACAACAGATAAAGTTCCTAAACAATAAATCAAATGGTCTCCAAATACCAACTCAGATATTCTAACATCCAAAAAAGGCTTGAGTATCAAACTTCTTTGCCTTCTGCAAACAACTGCAGTTTCTCAGCTGGCTTTTATCTCCTCAGGGAGGGGCCATTACCGTGCAGCCTTACTCCCGAGTCGCCCGTGCTGCTGCAGCTGCTCTTCAAGCAGCTCTTCATCACTGCTGCTGGCCTCCTTTCACTCCCTGATGGTCCTGACCCCATCCTCGCATTACATGCAGGCCCCTCATCTAAGTCCTCGCTCTCCGAGACCTCAGCCGTCCGCACCTGCTGTCAGCGAACCACAATATACTGCCTCAAGCGTGCCGATAAGGCATAGGTCACTAATGAAATGTTAAATCAAGAAGTAGTGTACTATGGACGCAAGTCAAAAAATTCCCTACTGGGCCAGAGATGGATTCCATGAGTTTCTCTTGATACTGATTTGGTCATTTAGTCCTTTCTTGCCCCCTTAAAAATGTGATGCAGCTTTGTGATTCCCATTGCGAGCTGCGTTAAAATCCAGGCCCAAGTATGTGGAGAAGTGAAGCCAATTCTTCACTTTCAAGGCAGGCTGTCATGCTCCTACCTCCCTTTGTTTCAACTCTGTCCAAGTTCTCTCTCTCTCGCTCGCTCCTGGCTAGAGATCCCATTCCAGGAACAGCTGCTTCCCTAGTTGCCTCGCTTAAATAGCCAGGGGGTCAGCGAAGCTACCCTTTTGTATTTATTCTGGAGAAGCCCACAGCAGGGGGGGCTTGGCTGTCATTCTGCTGTAGCCCCAGATGAATCAAAGTTCATCCAAACGCTTGGTCTGCAGATCGCATTCTGGAGGAAATACAGAGAGAGATGAAGAGGATGAGAGCGGCTTCTGGGGTCTATTGTCTTCTAAACCTTGTAACGAGATCTACTGGGTTGCCGAAGACTGCTAATTCAAGGATTGTGAACATGGTATTTTAATTTTAATTTTCACAATCCTTGTATTTTAATTTTCACAATCCCTACCCAAGCAGAATGGTCTTAAATAGAACATGCATAAATACAGATATACATACAAATATATAAACCACGCCTGTAATTTATCAATTCACGGAGTTGCCTTTGTCTAAATTCTATCTAGGCGAACAGCCACCATGTGTATTTCAGTGGGGAACCCCAAAAGGAAAAAGTCCCAGTTTAAGCAACAGACTTTGGGCCACTCAGTGTCATTATAACGGTCACTAAACTGTTGCTAAGTCAAGAACTATCTGTATTGAATTCAAATCCCACCATGGCTTCCCAAGGCCTCCCAGCGATACTTAATATTTCAGCCTTTGCTCCCAAGTTCTCCCCAACATCTGACTGAAATAGTATAGGTGGCCCTCAACTTATGACCACAGTTGAGCCCTGTTTGTTGCTAAATGAGTTCTGCACCATTTTACCACCTTTTTGTGTCACAGTTGTTAAATGAATCACTCCAGTTATTAAGTTACGATAGGAACAAGGTTGTTATCTGGTTACCCCATGGTTTCTGCTTATCAGGTTGTCGCAAAAGGAAGTCATGTAACCCCAGGACACTGCAACCGTCACAAATACACACCAGTTGCCAAGAGTCTGAAATTGATCACGTGACCACAGGGGATTGCTGCAATGGTCATAAATGTGAACAATAGATCATGAAGTCCCTTTTCTCATTGCCATTGCAATTTGAATGGTCACTAAATGAATGTAAGTCAAGAACTACTTATATCAGGCCAGATGTGTGACCTTTCAGGACTCAAAAGCTACACCCAGGAAGATCAGTGAGTCTTAACTGAAGCCCTACTTGGCTGGTAGTTGGAAGTCCAGAAGTTTTAAGCGTTTGGAGGAACCCTGAAGTAAGCAATGAAAGCTGCCTTAGGTAAAGGTTCCCCTCACACCTACGTGGTAGTCGCTTCTGGCTCTAGGGGGCGGTGCTCATATCTCCGTTACACAGCCGAAGAGCCAGCACTCTCCGAAGACGTCTCCGTGGTCATGTGGCCGGCAGGACTGAACGCCAAAGGCGCATGGAACACTGTTACCTTCCCCCCAAAGTGGTTCCTATTTTTCTACTTGCATTTTTTACATGCTTTCGAACTGCTAGGTTGGCAGAAGCTGGGACAAGTAACGGGAGCTCGCTCCGTTATGCGGCGCTGGGGATTCAAACCTTTCTGATCGACAAGCTCAGCATCTTAGCCACTGAGCTACCGCGTCCCCTTAAACCTAAAGTTAAAGCTGCCTTAACTGTTGGCAAATGGGAGCAGAGAAGAGACACAGCTGCAAGGCTGAGCTGCTCATTCGTTCCATCCAGACATTGTTGTTTTTTGAAAGAAAACCAAGACTCAGAAACTGAAGGACAACGTATTTGTTTTTATTGCTACCCGAAGCCTTTCTCCGTGAGACCGGCATACACAGTACCTTCCATGAGGGGGGACTGTGAAGAGAGCTTTAAAATCGAGGAGATCCTTTCAGGAAGGCTATTCCAAGAAGCAGTGCATTTAGAATTGAAACAGAAGATCTTTAAAAGTCTTCCTTTCTTTTTTGTCCCTGTCTTAAAAGTTGTAAATTTACACAAACATAAAAGGTCAGGGAGAAAACATAAGGGAAGGGGAAATCTAAGATCATTTATACACCAAGCTACAAAATGGCCCAAAGGACACAGGTGCTTAACAATGCCCACCGTTTCTTTCGTCTCATTATATTTTGCATTTGATGCACAACAAAACTTTTTTTTTTCTGTAGATATAAAAACACAAAAGGAAGGCGTTATGTTTTGGTTTGGTCAGCCCCACAGTGGTTTTCTATAAAAATTAAAGTCATTAAAATTATTGTGCAGCTTAATAACCCTTTTCCCAAACCAAACAGAGCCACCCTTCTCGAGCATCCGTTTTTGCTTCCTACGAATAGGACAGGTTATACAAAGGTTCTTTTTCGTGAAAAGGAAAATATTAATTTTTAAAGGCAAGTTTTCAGTTTGAGCTACCGTTGTCGAAAAGACCAAAAGTGGGAGAAATGACAGAAAAGAAGAGAAAGTCGACAAAAGAGAAGGCGTGAAAGATTATCAAGGGAATCTTATCCCAAAATAAAAGTGCAAAAAAAAAACAAAACCCATACTTGGAAGTCATACTATTTTGGAAATTGCTTTTAAGAGAAGTTTGGCGAAATTGTTTTTAAGAGAAGTTTTAGAAAAAAGGAGGGAATTTGGAAGGAGAGAGAACACAGTCAGAAATCTGAAAAAAGCATTCGGCACACGCCGTGTCAATTCTTCAAAAAACAATACATGAGATTACAATACACAACAGTCGACCGAAAACGATGGAAACGAACAACACTACAGAAACAATTTTTGCTACTGGGTTTGGTTTTTTTAGTTTTTTAGGTTTTTTTGGTTGGTTTTGGGGGTCTTTTTTTTTTTATTTTAAAGGGACTTAAAATCAAGAGTTGAACTTTGAGAACAGTTAAAACTATCATTAGCCGCCAAAGGAAAACCAGGGGAAAAGGGGGAAATATATTTTTTGTTTTTTAAAAAAAGGATAGCTAGCTCCCTTCTGCGTAACTCGATTAAGGTACGGCCTTCCCTCCATTAGCCCAAAAGGCCAATGCCTACCTGATGTTGCATCTGCACAAACAGCCTTTCCACCAAAGGCGCATGGAGACATAGGACTACAGCAGTGTTTCTCAACCTAACCAACTTGCAGATGTGTGGACTTCCAACTCCGAGCTGGCTGGGGAATTCTGGGAGTTGAAGTCCACATGTATCTTCCAAGTTGCTGGAGTTTGAGGAACACTGGACTTACATGACAGAAACGGGCTGCAATGGAGGGCAGGGAGAAATGCTGCCTCCTTGCCACGGGACGTCAACGCCACACCCGGGGGCAGCCTTCCCTTCCCCGCCATCCAGAGGATTCTCTTCGTTGTACAGCCGCTTGATCCCGTCGTAGAAGTCGTCCACCTCCATCTCTTCCACTTTGCGCTTGGCCGTCGCAGGCTTGCACCGGCCGGGAGGGAGCCGGCGGCGGCGGCAGAGCAAGGCGGATCCTTTGGCTGGCGCAACAAGCTTGCTGTTGCTGTTGTCCTGCCAATCGGGGACTGGGACCACGGGGGCGTGGAATCGGAAGGCCCCCGCAGGGCAAGTCACCAGGTTGTGCTTGAGGGGACTGTAGACGTAGACCGAGTTGGGCAGCAGAGGAGGCTGCAGTGTGGAAAGGTGCTTGGATATTAGCTCCCGACAGTGGATCAACTGGGAGCTGTCCATCTGGATTGGGGGGAGAAAGAAGAGAGAGACAGACAAAAAGGGGTCTTTTAAGCGGTTATAGTTTTGGGATTGGAAGCATTGGAAGGGACCTTGGAGGACATCTAGTCCAGGGGTCCCCAGCCCCCAGGCCACACGAGGCAGACTGGTGTATGCGTGCAGCTCAACTTGTCAGGGTTCCGAAGGTCGCCCTAATTAATTCATGAGCCTCGAGCCAAGTTTCAAAAGAAATCAAATTATTTATTAGGAGCAACATGTCGGCACTTTCCCCAAGTGCACTCAGCTCTGCCCCATGTAATTTACTGCCCAGCTATGATCCTGTTTTCCCCCTCCTCCCGGGATGTGTCATAAATCACATTCTCCAAAGGAGCACTTTATAGGCTGTAGAAAACACGCCTCTCCAGCTGGCTCTAGTAACCTGAGATACTATCTGGAGAAAGGTATATGTGGAATGTGCTTCTGGTCATAGCAACCGAGCTTCTCCATCAGTTCTCCCCACCTCCTGCCTCTGGCAACTCAAGAGCAGGTCAGGAATGCTTTACGAGTTGACATCAACATGCAGCCCAGCTGTGTGTGCCAGCATGTGAACGCCAGCCCACTGCTCACGTGAGCTGAGTTACACACACGTGTGATTACCAGCCTACTTCTCACACAGCTTGGTTCCCCCCTCTCCCCCAGCCTAGCCGCCAAGCCGCAAAAGTTGGGGACCACTGATCTAGGCCAACGTAAGAAGAGGGAGTCAAGCTATTCTCCAAAGCACCGGAGGGCAGGACAAGAAACAATGGATGGGAAACTAATCAAGGAGAGAAGCAACTTAGAACTAAGGAGGAATTTCCTGACAGTTAGAACAATTAATTAGAGGAACCATTTGCCTCCAGAAATCGTGGATGTTCCAACACTGGAGGATTTTAAGGAGACATTGGACAACCATTTGTCTGAAATGGTATAGGGTTTCCTGCCTGAGCAGAGGGCTGGACTACAAGACCTCCAAGATCCCTTCCGACTCGGTTATTGTGTTACCCTAATGATGGTGATGGTAAACTCATGACATGCCTGTCGCAAGTGACACCATGCCGTTTTGGGTGACATGCCAAGACTCTGGAGGTTGCACAAGAGGATCTTGCTCTCGTGAAGCCACTGAAGCATCCAAAACTTCACACAGAACAGGACCTCCAGAAGCCCCTTTGGAACTGGGGTTTAAATAAAAATAAGCACAATCCCTACCCTGCTTCTAGCACTGATAATGTTACCTAGCTTGGTCATGAAACGCCTGCAAGAAAACAAGCAAGCCCAGAGAGCAGCAGGCTCATTGTCAGGACGTCCATCACAGGGATCTACAGTCAAACAATTCTTTGGTTCCTGCAATTTACAGATTAATAAAGTTGGAAGGGACCTTGTAGGTCATCTAGTCCAACCCCCCCCGCCACACACACACCCAAGCAGGAGACCCTACACTAGTGGTGCACCACTTGGGCTCCCGTGCTAAACATCGTGCGCACGCCAGCATGCACATTCTCATGCCAGCACCCAGAATGCAATGCACGTCCTCCTCCCCACACCCCCTGCGCATGCATGCGCAATTCCTACCCCCTTAGCTGCACTGCGTCTCACAGCTGATTTTTTGGCCTCCCGAGGCTTGGAAAAAGCCTCTGCAAGGCTTTTCAGAGCAAATTATAGGCCCATTTCGTCACTTCCAGCATTACAGGAAGTGTCAAAATGGGCCCATAATTCGGCCTGAAAAGCCTTGCAGAGGCTTTTTCCAAGCCTCTGGGAGGCCGAAAAAGGCCTCAAACCAATAGAAGAAAAACAGCTGTGAGGCGCACACATGTGCAGTGAGGTAAGTTTGCCTGTGGCTTTGCATGCCAGCACAAATGGCTCTGCGTGCTACTTGTGGCACACGTGCCATAGGTCCGCCATCACAGTCCTACACCATTTACAACAAATGGCAGTCCAATCTCTTCTTGAAAGCCTCCAGTGATGAAGCTCCCACAACTTCCGAAGGCAACTTCTGTTCCATTCGTTGATTGTTCTCACTGTCAGAAAGTTTCTCCTTATTTCCAGATTGAATCTCTCCTTGTTCAGTTCCATCCATTATTCCTTGTCTGGCCTTTGGGTGCCTTGGAAAACAGCTTGACCCCTTCCTCCCTGTGGCAGCCCCTCAAATATTGGAAGACTGCTATCATGTCTCCCCTGGTCCTTCTTTTCACTGGACTAGCCAGACCCAGTTCCAGCAACCTTTCTTTGTATGTTCCAAAATTCCAAAACAGCATTCCCCTTTCACGTACGGTTCAAAGGTTCTGCTCCTACCTGTGCCTTGTGGAGCAGCTCGATGATGAGAGCCAGCCAATCAGGAATCAGCTTCTCCACTTCCAGGCTCACGATGGCCAGGGCCAGCATGGAGCCCTTGAACTGAAGGAGTTGGTAGCAGGCTAGACAATGCAGTAAGTGCTTGGTCAGCAAAGCAACGTGCTGGGACGGATTCACCTTGGGCAGGCTGGTCAGCAGTTGAGGCCTGGTGGACAAGGCAACTGCGTGGAACTGGAGTGGGATGAGAAAGAGAAGAGGGAACCTTAACGTCTCACCTGGGGGAAGAAAGCACGTGCTGATCTTCAGGTAAGCTCCAAACCTTTTCTCCCTTCTTTCACACTGGGGATTTATCAGGAGGGATTGGTGCTAGGTTTGTTTTCTCTCTAGCTGATTCACTTTTGTTTTATGTTCTGTTTTAGGCTGCATTTTATTACTCTTTGTCTGATTTTTTTCCCTTCTTAAATTTTTAGGTTTCCTACGACAGGTATTTCTTTATTTAATAATAATATTTATTATTATTATTTTTTATATATACAACTGAAGGCAGCAATCTATTTAATACTGCTTCTTCCCATTTTTTCCCACAACAATCTGGTGAGGTGGGGTGAGCTGAGAGAATCTTGTGAGGTGGGGTGAGCTGAGAGAAAGAAATTGGTTTCCTGGTGATTGGCCTAAAGTCACCCAGTCACCTTTCATGCCTAAAGTGAGACTAGAACTCCCAGACTCTTGGTGACTGGCTTTCATGGCTAAGGCAGGACTAGAACTCACCATCTCCTGGGATTGGCTCCAAGTCACCCAATCGCCTTTTATGCCTAAGGCGGAACTAGAATTCACCATCTCCTGGTTACTAACCCGATGCCTTATCCACCAAATCAAACTATCTTTCTATACGTTGTGTTCTATATGTCGTGTGTTGTCCTTAGTTTACTTTCTATATGTTAGGTTGTCTTTACTGAATTTGGCCATTGTTTCTGAGGGCTTTTAAACGTATTTTGTTGGTCACTGCCCACAATTAAATAAAAATTAAATTAAATTAAATACAAATGAAACTGAGAGAGAGCAGCTTTAAGAACATGACTCAAAAGGAAGACTAAGATACTTTACTCTGATAGTACCCTGAAATCCATTTAGGGAGAAAAATCTGGCAAGTGTCACTTTTAAGACAGAAACACACAATTCTCAGAATCATCAGTGCAACTTTTACAGTTGGATATCACTTCTGACTAAAAGAAATTGGAAATGGTTTTAGATTTGTTGGCAAAATGTGCCCTAGAGGCAGTCCTCAACTTACAACCGGTCACTTAGCAATGATCAAATTAACACTGAACTAATCTTGGGGGGTAGGGGGTATATTTATCATTTGGATCCAAAGTTTTAATGGTCACTACCCAATTCCAGTCACATAACTGCATTCTAGATGCTGGGAAACTGGGCTGCATTTACGCCATTGGTAGAACTCTGTGGTCCTGTGACTGCAATTTTATAATGGTTTTGCCAAAAACTGGCATTTACTTCCACTTTTCGGCAAAAACACACCCACAGCAAACCGCTGGTTCGCTTAAACAACTGTGGCCCTCGCTTATACAGGTGTGGCAAAATTCACCAATCTGCTTTGTGACTATCACAAGTTGTCACTGCAATGGACTGGCTCCATTGTGGTTGTAACTCAAGAATGACCAGCGATTTCTAGTCTTCTGAAAATTAGATCTACACTGAGGAATTCTTCTGAATTTCTATTCAGCTGCCCAGAGTCATTTTAATACAAGATAGGTGGCAAATAAAATAAAATGAAATAAAACAGGGGATATTTTTTGAGATATGTTCCTGCTCTGTCAATGCAACTCAGTGTAATGGGCTGTACCTCAAAAGTACGAGTTAAATGAAAATAGATTTGAACACATACATTAAAATTTAGTATAAAGATGTGTGTTGCCCATCTGCCTAGCCTTAACACTTGGTATCCTGAAGGACAATTAAGAAACTAAAACTCTCTTTCCTGCACCCTCCCAGCTGAGGCATGCTTGTAACAGTGGAATAGGGTTTGTCCCAAATATTTACAATGTGAAGGAAATCCAACGGAGTGGCCGTGTGTAGATCCCAGTTCAACTTATCCAGAATAATCTTCTCCATTCTGCGAATCTCTGCTGGAGAACAGCCACAAAAACTGTCTCTGGCCAAGATCTTCAGCACTGGAATCTTCTGAAAGATTGAAGAGGAGAAAACAGTGATGAAGAGCATCCTTCAACAAACAGCCCACAAGGGAAAAATTACAAACTAACATCAGCAGCGTATAAAGAAAATAGACACAAAGTATTTTATAGATGGCACCTACCCCGTACTAGATTGGCAAAGATGTTTCCAACTAGAAAACCAGAACGCTGGAAATGCAAAAATAAACAGGGCACCTACTTCCACATGTGGTGGTCATGCCCTGAAGCTAAAAAATACTGGAATAGGATTAAAAAGTAGATAGAGGAAAGAACAAAACAAAAAATTGAATTTAGACCGGAATTGTTTCTATTGGGAATAATAAGGGGAGATTATACTAAGACTGACAAATACATCATTTTACATATAACAGTGGCCAGAACTGTGTATACACACCATCTGAGGGGACTGAGATAAGAAAGATTTTGGACTGCGCAGAGATGGACAGGCTGACCTTAAGAGTTAAAAGATAAAGGTGAAACAGAATATTATTTGCTTTGGGACGCCTGGTACACCTGGTTAAACAATAGATACAAAAGTAATAAAGTAACTAATATATGAATATGAATGTTGATGCTGTAATGTTGTTGAAAGTATTTGATATGTTATAAATTGTTGGAAAATGTTTAATAAAATTTATTAAAAAAAAGAAACACCCCGCAGATTATTGAGGAAAGCGTTCTCAATCTGGCAACTTCCAAAGCTGCTCAACTCAGTTGGAAGGCACCTTTGGAGGTCTTCTAGTCCGACCCCCGCTCAAGCAGGAAACCCTATACAGCTAGCCCTTGACTTACAAGTTTGTTTAGTGACCGCTCAAAGTTACGGCACTGAAAAAAGTGACTTATGATCATTTTTCACATTTATGACTGTTGTAGCATCCCCACAGTTGTACGATCAAAATTTGGACACTTAGCAACCGGTTCATATTTATGATGTTTGCAGTGTCCGGTGTGTGTGTGTGATGTGATCCCCTTTTGCGACCTTCTGACAAGCAAAGTCAATGGGGAAGCCAGATTCGCTTAACAACCATGTTAATAAGTGAACAACTACCGTGATTCATTTAACACAGAAGTCCCCAAACTTGGCAACTTTAAGACTTGTGGACTTCAACTCCCAGAATTCTCCAGCCACTCCACAAGTCTTAAAGTTGCCAAGTTGGGGGACCCCTGATATAACATCTGCAGCAAGAAAGGTCGTAACATGGGGTACAGCTCACTTAGCCACTGTCTCGCTTAGCAATGAAAATTTGGAGCTCAACTGTGGTCGTAAGTTGAGGACTATCTGTATTTACCTCTCTGCATAATCAACCCCAGTTGCTAAAACATACTGCCAAGAAAATTTTTAAAACCATCACGAAAGAACTCCAGTTTGTCTCTTCAACCAAGTCCTGATGTTCCTTTTCAGGTCATTATTCAAGTCCAAACAGATGTCTACAAATTTATTCCTTCAGTTCTGGAAAAGGTGGAAGTTATATGGCCCTGATGGCAAACCCGTGGCATGCCTGCCACAGGGGGCACACAGAGCCATTTGAGCCGGCACACGAGCTGCAGGCAAACTTAGCTCACTACGCATGCGTGCGGCCTCTCCACTGATTTTTGGCCGATTTGAGGCCTTTTTGGCCTCCCAAAGGCTTGAGGAAGGCTTCTGCAGGCTTTGCAGGCTGAAAACTAGCCGTTTTGTCACTTCCCGTTTTTCCCTGAAAGTTTTCGGCCTGCAAAGTCTGCAGAAGCCTTCCTCAAGCCTTTGGGAGGCCAAAAATCAGCTGTGAGATGCAGTGCGGGTAAGGGGGGTGGCATGGGTGGGTGGGGATTGCGCACGCATGTGTAGGGGGCATGAGGGGGGCGTGTATTGCCTTCTGGGTACTGGCACACGAGTGCGAGTGTGCACACAATTTTTGGCACAGGAGCCCAAAAAGATTAGCCACCACTGATATATGGTGTGTCCCCTGCCCCAAGTACGGACTTGGGTTGGAGTGAAGCAGTGAGACCAACTCTGCAACTCCTTATACGGCTCATGAAACATTGTCATATGTTGTGGAAGCACAAAAATGTCTTCTGGGGCTTCTGAATTCTGCTTAATTGCTGTTTAAAAGGCACAGAAGAGGAAGAAAGAACCTAGTTGAAGAGACAAAAATGTGGGGTGCTTTTTGAGGCAGCTTTACAAGTTTGTCCATCGTTGGCTTAAGGGCCTACCAGTGTGGAAGTAAATTTTGGTAAACATGGAGCTCATTTCAAGAATTGTTTCCCTGTTTGCTTCAATTAAAACATCCTTATCTAAAATAAACTTATGCAGGTGGAGCCATGACAAGTTATCCAGACTTGATCAAAAGAGATAATCAGGAGACAGGCTGATTTGGTGGAGGAGGTGTAAGCCAACTTCTAATACCATCAGTCTTAGCAGCAGGCAGCATGAAAAGGTGTGCAATTTCTTTAAAAAAGTAAAAAAAAGTAATCCTTTTAATTTGTTTAAAAGGAATTTCTTTCTTTAAAAAAGTAGAAAGGCTCACACAATGTCTGTACAGGGCAAAATTTAAGGTGTTGATATTGACTTTTCAAGTCATAGTTTAGAGCAGAGGTCCCCAAACTTGGCAACTTTAAGACTTGTGGACTTCCAACTAGCACAATTCTCCAGCCAGCTATCTCTGCCATTTCATTATGTAGGAAAATTTCTTTCCACCCTAGATGAAAGAAGATTTATGTCATCTTAAAGATTAAAAAGTACTTTAATTTTGGGAGGGAGGGAAACAGCAAAAAGGGAATCTTGATTTTCGAAAGTAAAGGGGTTAGATGGACTTTTGAAATTAACTGTAAAATATCCTCAGATGAGAAAATTTTGTTATTTGGAAAACAGAGGGTAAGAGGGGACTTTGAAGGCTGACTAGAGGGAATCAGGAGAAAACTAAGGATTATAATTAAAGGAGAAGAGACCCATTAAAACAATGGGACAATATTATTTGATTTTAGAAAAAAATAAAGGCTGATTGGGACCAATGTACTCAAAAATTACTTAGTAGATTGCCTGATACTA
Source organism: Pseudonaja textilis (assembly GCF_900518735.1). The sequence continues at coordinate 2,870,427 of NW_020769399.1, forward strand.
TAACAGCAGATTTTATTGGATAAAACAGACTGAGGCCGATTTGAATATGGTGGATTTGGATGTATTAAAAAAGCCAGATTACAAAAGTGATGTGGAAATAGATGTTGTGGATCTAAATATGGATTTTAAAATGCCAGAGTATAATGTGGAGAAAAAACGCCAGAATGCATTTTACAAATGATCTCTTAAGAGAGCAGAGAAATAATAAATCAGAAGAATAACTTGAACTGCCTTATCTTGGATTTATTAGTCTTTTATCTTTTGTAAACGCTAATAAAATTATTACATTTAGATGACCTACAAAGACACCTCTATTTAGTCAAGAGTTTATTCAATTTTAGCATGAATCTGTTTCACTTTTTTAAAATATTGAACGCACTTGCCTTATTCTACTATGTTTTTTGACTTCCCAGTGATACTTATCATTCTGGGATTTCTTAGTGGCCTCCTATCCAAACTCTTAAAACTCTGCTTTGGCTTGTGGAGATCAACTAAAATTAGCTAGGAGTTACCGCCTGCTGCAGCTCGAACACTAATTAGGCTAAATAATTTACCGGTTACAATTTGCAGAAAACTGTTTATCAAATTATTAGTAATCCTCTCTTAATCCTAATACCTCTGTAAGCTGCTCAGAGGACACATTTCAGGTAGACAACTAAGATCAAAACTCTTTTAATTAAAGAATACCAACAACAATATTTGACAGCAAATATACCCTACAAATGACAAGGTATTTGCCTGCCACTGTTAAATTTCCCCAGTGTTTAGGAGCAGCTCTAAAGCCTATTTCAGCTGACAAAGAAAGTTGAGATGATCTAATTAAAAAAGAAATATGATGACTCCTGCAGTAGCAAACCAGGCATCGTGGCCCGATCTTGAATAAATGTAATAAAGAGCATGCAATAAAAAGCAAAGTCAAAATGTTTTAGTAAGCAAGTATTACTATTAGCTAATGTAGGTAGTGACAGATTTTATTTTCCTGGGCTCCAAGATCACTGCAGATGGGGACTGCAGCCAAGAAATTAAAAGGTGCTTGCTACTAGGGAGGAAAACTATGGCAAATCTAGACAGCATACTCAAAAGCAGAGAGATCCTCCTGCCAGCAAAAGTGCATAGAGTCAAGGCTGTGGTTTTCCCCATTGCAATGTGTGGCTGTGAAAGTTGGACCATAAGGAAGGCTGAGCACCAAAGAATGGAGGCCTTTGAACACTGGTGCTGGACAAGACTCCTGCGAGTCCCTTGGGCTGCAAGGCAATCAGTCCTACAGGGGATCAACCCTGACTGCTCTTTAGAAGGTCAGATCCTGAAGATGAAACTCAAAAGACTTTGGCCACTTAATGAGAAGGAAGGACTCACTGGAGAAGAGCCTAATGTTGAGAACGACTGAGGGTGAAAGAAGAAGGAGGAGACGGCAGAGAAGGAGGTAGTCATTGAAAGCAGCTGACATGAGCTTAAATGGACTCCAGAAGATGGTAGAGGAGAGGAAGGCCTGGAGGAACGTTGTCCATGGGGTTGCGATGGATCAGACATGACTTTGCAACTAACTATTACTACTATTAGTGGCAATAGGAGATGTCTTCTTGTATTTGGTTAGCTGCGCCAGCAATCTGAAGTTACTTCAAACAGTTGCAAAGGGTAAGGAAACCACCTCTGCAGCATCTCCATCGTGATGGGGAGAACTTCAAGGGGTTTGGGGGGGCGGGTTCAGTTCCCCTTCTGATGCCTATGGGATCTCAGCCCCTCCTCCCCCCCTCTAATCCCTGCAGTACTTGTGGGTGGTCCAGGAAAAGCAGCTTTCACTTGGTTTGCACATTTTGGAGAGAAGTAATTGGAAACCTCAACAAAACCTTCTCCAGGTTTTGTCCCAAGTCATTCCTGCCACAACCGTTCGACTCTGGGTGGCCTCCTGAGGCCTGGGATCTAGGTGGTCCCTCAACCATCTCAAGAGAGGTAGAAGAGAAGAATGCTTGTAGCTTAGGGTTGACCTGCGGGGTCCCTGGTGCGCTCTTTGGGCTTGGTTGTTGTCTTGCGGACGTTTCGTTACCAAACTAGGTAACATCATCAGTGCCAGAAGGGAGTGGGTTTAAATAAAAATAGAAGCCTATCCCCACCCCCTTCTAGCATCCATGATGTTACTTATACGCTTCATTACCCAACTTGATAACATCATCAGTGCTAGAAGCAGTAGGGTTTGCCCTTTGTTTATATCTACAAGTATATTACACGTTGGGTACTAACACGGCAAGCCGCTGCATATAAACAGAGAGCAAACCGCACTGCCTTCCAGCACTGATGATGTTATCTAGTCGGGTAATGATAGGTCTTCAAGAAGAATTATCAAGCTCAGAGAGCAACAAGGATGCCAGAGGTAGAAGAAGTGGAGAGGCTTTCCTTGAGACAACCTGAGCCAGCCATCCAAGCCATTGTCCAAAGCCAAGCAAAATTCCCATTCGCTCCAACCTCGGCAAACCGCTGCAGCCATTACACTTCCAAGTTTTCTAGAAGAAGACTGACCTCATCTTCCTCAATGGTCTTGGTGGCCAGGAAGAAGCAGCTGATCGCAATACAGTTCAGGTACTTTGGGCGAGCCTACAAGGGAGAAAGGAGACAAAGAAAAATGCAGGACAATTTCAAAACAAAAACCCAAAGCCATTTCCCCAAAGAAACCTGGATGCCAAGCACAGGTTATCTCAGTCCGTAAGTTCACTACTCTTTTGCCTTCTTTGCAGCAGCTTTCAGGAAAGCCGTGGAGGCGGGCACGGAGGAGGCAATCAATATTCCATTACGAGAAGCAAATCTGGAATCCACCAAGTCTTTTTAGCATAATTGGCACCCGGCAAGTCTCCTCGTCTTCGGGGGGGGGGGGGGAAGAGGCAGGGGGGGCCTCACTGCTAGCAGAGGAGATCCATAGAGAGCAAAATAAAAAAATAAAAAAATCAATGAAGGAGGTTAAGTGGAGTGCGGTGGGTGCCAAACAGCATAATTGCAAGCAGAGACTTGGCTGGCATTTTGCATGATCATCTCTGCCTTGCCAGGGAGTGAGTCAGTCAGTCTTGGGGTAGATTCACAGGATACGGGTGGTCCTCGAGTTACGCCCACCACGGAGCCCCAAATCCCTGTTGTTAAGTGCGACCGCTTGTTAAGCGCATTCTGCCCCATCTTTCTTGCCAGAGTTAAGTTGAATCCCTGCAGTTGACAAAGTTAATAACCTGGCTGTTATCTGGTTTCCCCCCACGGATTGGTCCAAAGGTCACAAAAGCTGGTCACGTGACCTCAAAACACAGTGACGGTCGTAAGGGTGAACCAGTTGCCAAGCAACTGAATTTTGATCCCACGAGCATGGGGAGGCTACAAAGGTTGTGGCTGTGAAAAACGGTCCTAAGTCAGTTTTTTCGGTGCCGTTGTAACTTTAAACGGTCACTAAGTGAACCGTTGTAATCCGAGGACCACCTGTATTACATATTTTAAGAGAAAGGAATGAGGGGTAGGAGGAAACGACATAATCCAAAAAGACCACTGAATACAGGTAGTCCTTAACCTATGCCTACAATTGAGCCCAAAATCTATGTTGCTGAGGGAAAAATTTGTTAAGCCGGTTTTGCCCCATTTTGCGATATTTCTTGCCACGGTCATTAAGCAAATCACTGCAGTTGTTACATTAGTAACACGGTTGTTAAATGAATCTGGCTTTCCCATTGACTTTGCTTGCCGGAAGGTCGCAAAAATGGGATCGTAAGTTCCCAGGACGCCGCACCCACCATAAATACGAGTCAGTAGGCCAAGGGACTGAATTTTTATTACGACCACGGAGATGCTGTAATGGTCACAAGTATGAAAATGTCACTTTTTTTCAGTGCTGCGGTAACTACAAACAGTCACTAATGAACTGTTCTAAGTTAAGGACCATCTGTGTCGATTCCTACCCTACTTGTGTGCGGAGGGAGCCGTTAAAAACGTGGTTTTTCTGGAGAGGCCAAAAATAAACAGATAACAGGGAATACCACCAGCATTTTGGGCCTGGACATTTCAGCTGTTCCTTCAGAGTGCTGTTTATTTATTTATTTTTATTAATTTATTAAACGTGTAACACACCCATCTTGCTATCTTATGGTTCCCTTGCTGGGTATGATGGCTCCTTATTTTAACTGAGTATTGTTGCTGTTGTTGTTGTTGTGAGCCACTCTGAGCCTCGCTGGGTTGCGTGTGGTATGTAAAATGTACTGAATAAGCACCTTAAATAACTAAATAAATGTGAAACTCCGTGAGGCAACCTCCACGCCCCTGCAACTGTAATTACCGAAGTGTAATTTTTAATAAGGTGGGAGGGATTGTGAAATGCATAATTACAGAGTCATCATCTTCACTCTATTTAAATCAAATTAAATTTAAATGTAAACAAAATGGTTTAATTATTTTTTCCTGGCCCCACCCGGTACTTTCTGGTACGCAGCTCCGGGCACACGACTCGCAAGTCAAGGGCCGGCCTTGCTATGGAACATCTACACAAATCCACTTTATTCCTCATCAAGCAGAATGGGTAATTTAGGGTTGTTAGGGGGACATCCTAAGCATTGTTTCTGCAGGTGGGATTAAATCTTTCAGCCCATCATTATCATCTTTTAACGACCCCATTAATCCCTTGCGGGGTGGAGTCTGGGCAACTGAATGGAGCTAGCAGAATATTTAATGGCAGGATGCCCTTCCTGTCACCAATGCGGAGTTTTGTTCATCAGATATATTCTCAGTGTGCCCGGAGAGAGAAATATCTGCCTCTACCTAGGATCGAACCCACAGCCTCTGGATTGTGAGGCGAGAACTCCATCTCTAGGCCACCGCACCACTCTATTAAATCTTTCAACCCATCTGGAGAGGGAAACTGGGGCTTTTAGCGTCTACAATCTACACCACGAAATCTGAAAACCAACAAAAAAACAACAACAGGTGGTCAGATTGCTTCCAATTTCTGCCAAGAATTCATGGGTGCATTACGGCTCTCCAAATTGCTACCAAAGCAGGCAAGGAAGAGAATGGATGGATCTGCATCTGTAGGCCTCTGTGGTACAGGTAGTCCTCGACTTACACCACAATTAAGCCAAAAATTTCCGTTGCTAAGTGAGGCAGTTTCTGAAGTGAGTTTTGCCCCGTTTTACAATCTTTCCTGCCACAGCTGTGAAGTGAATCGCTGCAGTTGCTGTTAGTAACAAAGTTGTGAAGTGAATGCTGGTCTCCCCATTGACTTGGCTTGTCAGAAGGTCGCAAATGGGGATCACACGACCGCCAGGACACTGCAAACCATCCTACGTGAGTCAATTGCCAGGCGTCTGAATTCTGATTTCATCATGGAGATGCTGCAACGGTTGTTAAGTGTGGGAAAAACGGTCATAAGCTACTTTTTTCAGGGCCACTGTAATGGTCGTTAAATGAATGGTTGTACGTTGAGGACTATCTGTAATCATCCAAACATGAGGGAGATGGGAGGTTCATAAAATGTGAAAAATAAAATAAAAATAAATGAGAACTTGCCCAGGTAGAGAAGCTTAGAGAAGTTTAGAGAGATTTCATGAGAACTTGTTCGTCTTTAAATAAACCCAATAGCATCCCCAGTTCTAGACATTTTGTTTATTCACTGATGTATTTATTTATAACCCACTCTATTACTTTTATAAATAACTCAAGGTAGCAGATATATCTAATATACCTTCTCTCTCCGATTTTCCCCACAACAGCCTTGTGAGGTAGGTTGTACTGAGAGAGAGTGAGTGATTGGCCCAACGTCACCCTGTTGACTTTCATGCCTAAGGCAGGACTAGAACTCCCAGTCTCCTAGTGACTGTCCCAAAGTCTCCCAGTTGGCTTTCATGCCTAAGGCAGGA
>NW_020769399.1:2876309-2934349 GCF_900518735.1 Pseudonaja textilis
CAGTCTCCTGGTGATTGTCCCAAAGTCTCCCAGTTGGCTTTCATGCCCAAGCTGAAACTAGAACTCCTGGTTTTTAGATCATCCCCCATATGAAACTGGCTCTCCACAATGGGGCAGGGCCTAGAAATGTTTCTAAGAAGACAATTCCACGTGAGAGATGAATTCTACCTGCTGAAGGATACGTGTCGGATCTAATTCAAGAAACGCTTGCTCCAAACGATCGGATTCCATTGTCTTTAAGGCTGAGAGCATTTCCTTCCTCCATCGCTCTCAGATCTTTCAACGAGCAGCGTGTTAACTGCAACTAATTCCAAGAGGAGAGAACAGAAAGCTCTGCTGGTACAAGAAACTTTAAAAAAAAATGTTTTGTGCGGTGCTTAAGGATCAGAGGAGAAGCCAGGAGAGACTTGTGGGAGTTCTAATCCCACACCTCAGGCGCCAAGCCCGTTGAGGGACCTTGGGCCAATCAACGCTCTCTTCCACCCTAGAAGCAGGCAATGGTAAAACCCCTTCTGAAAAATCTTGCCAAGAAAACCGCAGGGACTTGTCAGGCTGGGAGTCAAAAACTGACTCGCAGGCATATACTGAGTTCCATCAGCAAAAGTGCCCTCTGAAGCATAAACAGCTAGGCTGTTTCCTTCTTCTCTCTGCCCAGGGAAGAAGAGAGATGATGAAAGGAAGGGATTGAAAAATTAATTTGGAAGAAGAAGAAGAAGAAGAAAAATAAAGGAGTTTTTGAGTAAGCAAAGCCAGATGGGCCAGATGGTAAAACTCCAAGCTGCAGAATCCACAAGGCTTAAGGAGACAGATTTTGGAGTTGAGCAACTGGAAAAAAAAAGTTTACATTTTCTATTAAACTCTCTCTTTGGTAGAGCTTTCTAAATTACATTTCCATGCTGAAAGATGATACTAGTCTCCAGTTCTCCAGTATATTGTTCCAAAGAGGTTTATAAATGTATCTGCGGTATTAATAGATTAATAGAGGCAGGGAGGGATATTTCTTTTAAATAATATAACTTAGGACAAAAACGATGACAGGCAAACAAATCCCAGACTAAGGAGCTACACACTCTGCTAAAAAGTATATGAAAATGGGAATATACATCCTTACTAGGAGATATACTGATAGTCCTCACTTAATGACCATAATTTTTCATTTAGCCACCACCACAAAAAAGCTCATCAGATTGCGTGTGATCACATGGTGAGCCATTTTATGACTGCAATGATTTATGACTGCAATTCTGGCTCAACTGCAGACGTAAGTCAAGGACTATATCATGCCCGTCAGAGTCTGAATCCTAGGAGGAAGGCGAACAGCTGACAGGGAGTGGGAGTGTGGGAGGAAACTGGAGAAGGGCAAAGTCCAGCTGGGCAGAGCAGGAAAGAGGTAGAACAAGGGAGAAGGGAGTTCAGAGGAAGACCCAAGCCCACCCTCTCTTCCTCCCAGGGCACACAGGGAGGAACGGAGAAGAGAGCAACATGGGTTGAGTGGCTTACGGGGGAGGAAAGGGCCCTGATTCCCTTCATTAGCCACAGCTGGGAAGAGAGTTTAAAAGAAATGCATGCTGAGTACGGCAGCTGCTGGGAGCAAATGTGAGTTTATCTTGTGTTGACTTTGCTTATCTGTGTTCCTGGCGTCTTCCCAACCATGTTGAGTTATTGCTGTGCCTTCATGTCTGGAAATCTTGCTCCTGCCCTGTCGGACTAATTACCTCATTTTGCCTTGATTGGACTTATAGTTACAGTTTTTGTTGACCACATTTTGGACTTGATTCTCTGCAGCCAAAGGCTGTTCCTGGGAGTTTTTCTCCAGTCAGAAGGTAACCAGGACATTGGGGGCAAAGTTGGAACTAAAAAAGGGACTCCTACTGATTATCTGACTGTGTTGCCTTTGTGCCACGCCACTTTGGGTCATCACAGACTACCTGTATTCCAGTTTCCACCAATCTGGTGCCTTTCAATGAGCTGGATTCCTGTCCCATAATTCCCAATGGTTGGTTAGGTGCGGTGGGAATTATGAGAAGAAATGTCCAATAGATCTGAAAAGCACCAGATTGGGCAAGGCCGCTAGGCACGTTCCTCCAAAAATAAATCCAGCTGTGTTTCATAAGGTTTTGCTCCCAGCAAAGTTGGCATGAGTTTCTATCTTTAATTTTTTGTTGAAGGTTTAATTTAGCCTGGTAAACAAGGAACCCTTTGCTTTCTTTCCCCCTATGTTCAAATAAGGGAGTGAGGAAAATGTGTTTTTTTTTTAATTGTTGGTGGACATTAATTCCAGGCAAGAAAATAGATCCATTCCCTAAAATGGAAACTGAAGCGGCCCAAAATGATCTTGGTTTAGTCTAAGCAACAGGCTCTTTGGGTTGAAAATAGAAAAATGCTGTTCCCAGTGTCTATGGAGATTCACAAATCATCCAGGTCACCATTTTCCCCAAGGTGCTTTTTCAAAAGGCAACTGAACTTCCTTTGGGTTTTTTTTTTCCCCCTTGAAAACATTTCACTTCTCATTCAAGAAACTTCTTCGGTTCTAACTGAATGGCGGGGAACGGAAGGATTTAGATCAGAGCTTTCTAGAGCGAAAGACGACCATCTAGTAATGTTAGTAACAATGTACTAACAACCAGATGACTGCAAAGAATATAAATCCTTCCATTCCTCACCAAAAAAGAGTCACTTTTTTCAGGGCAGTTGTAACTTTGAACTAACACTAAAACAAATGGTTGTAAGAAGAATACTTGAAATGCTCTTAGCCTCTTCAAATAAGCCAAGGGTCTGCAAACATGGTGACTTTACGACTTGTGGACTTCAACTCCCAGAATTCCTCAGACAGCATGCCAATTTCAGGTGCTTGGCATGGCTGGCTAAGAGCATGGCTGGCTGAGGGATTCTGGGGGTTGAAGTCCACAAATTGTAAAGTCACCATGTTTGGAGATCTCGAAATAAACTATTGAAGAATAGGGAAGACAGAGCAATGGAAATTGTTCAGTTCCGGCCATGAATGAACTACATGAACATGGGGGAAAACGTCATGGCCTTCAGCCAAAATTGCTCACAGAGGTTCACAGGACACCCTATATGCAGAGTAAGTCAAGCATCAAGAGTCCAGGTGAACAGAAAATGGAGGATTTCATCCCAAAAGGCTTTGCTCAGGCTGGGATGGAGCCTGGAAGAGGCCTAACTATCTTTGCAAAGAACTTAAGAGGTCAAACTGTTACCTTCACGGCAGCTAAAAACCTGTCCAAGAGGCAAACCGCCAGAGACAGCGTTTCCGGATAAAGGTGGAACTGGCATCTGAGTTTGGCCAGCCACTGAATCACTTCGTCCCGCTGGGTTGGAGAAATGCCTGCATCCTGTAGAATAAAAAGAAAAATAAGATTAAAAACAATCTCAATCTCAAATCTTTCTCTCTCTCTCTCTCTCTCTCTCTCACACACACACACACACATTCTCACAACCGCTTATTTAGTAACACATTCTTAACGCACCTGTTTTTTATCTCTATTTATCTATCTGTATCCACCTCCTCAAATGTCTCTCTGTCTTCTGATACAGGTAGACCTCAATGACTGGTCACTTAAATGACCGTTCAAAACTTACAACAGTCTCCCAAAACCTGCTTATGTCCCAGTTCTGGCATTCCAACAGCAGAACAACACTCTCTCTAGTCCCGTGATCACATTTAGGGTACTTGCCAACTGCCTCATCTTTACGGGCCATGGCACACAACTAAGATCTGCAATAGTTTTTGCCAATCCCACAGAACTGAATGAATTCACTTCACAACTAGATGTCTGGATGCAATGGAAGAGGCCAGGCGTCAGGTGTCCTGATAATGAGGATGAATTGTGAAGAGTTGGCTAGCTGTCAGGATTCCGGCAGTTACTCCAATTAAATCGTAAGTCTCAAGCCAAACTTCCAAAACTTCAAAAGGATTTATTGGGAGTTAACATGTCCAGCATTGCCTGGGTGTAGCCGACTCTGAGGCACATAATTCATTGTCACCCTTGACCCAGGTTTCCCCCACCCATCCAACCTCAGGCGTATCATAATTCATATTCTCCAATGGGACACATCCATAGCCAGGAGTCATCAATCATGTTCTCCAAGTTAGAAACTTCAGTCACCTAGTTACTACCTTTGAAAAACTATTTATGGAATGCACTTCCGATTTCCAAGCTGCCGCACTGCTCTTTCAAACCCTTTCCCCCCCCCCTTTCTGTTGGCAACTCTAAAAAGACTATAGAAATATTTTATGAGTTGACACTAGGTTCATTTCGTGACCGCCACAAAAAAAGGTCATAAAATTGGGTCAGACACATCGGTGGCTGTACATTCAACCATTGTGACTTACAAAGGAAATTTTGGGTTCCATTTCAGTTTTAAGTTGAGGACTACCTAATATACAGGAGAGTAGTAGACTACATTTCTGAGCCAACCTAAACGGAACAGAATGTCTTTTTGTCAGAGTAGAAGAAAATTGGTCCCTCAGTTAAGTCTTGGGATATCCACTTATTGTATAATTTGGTGTATGTATCCATGTGTATATGTGTACCGTTGTGTGTGCTCGAAAGTCATCATTATGGGATGATTCCCTCTCAAAGAGGTGTTGCCGAGATAGCTTGGGAGCAAAATTTCCACAATTGCAGTGTTCTATAAATTAGGCTGCCAACATCTGGATGTAACTAGGCAGACATGATTTGCACACCAAGTGCTACAGGGAAGCAGAATAACAGAATTGGAAGGCACTTGAAGGTCTTCTAGTCCAGCCCCCTGCTTAGGCAGGAAACACAATACCATTTTAGACAGATGGTTGTCTAATCTCTTCTTTTGGAAAAAAAAAAACCTGCAGTGTTGGAGCATTTACAACTTCTGGAGGCAAATTGTTCCACTGATTGGAAAGTGATATTCTTTAGGGATTTTGTGGTCCTACTTGCCTTAAGGGATGGCGCGCACACACACACGGTGCAGGGTAATAAGTCCAGATCTTCCAACCGAGTTACTTTTTAGCCAACTGCAAAGCCAGTCCAACAACACCAGCAACTCAAGTTATGACTTCAGGCATTTTTGAGGCGTGCCAGTCAGGCTGCACCTCAGAAAGCTGTGAAGCTTCTCAGAGAACCCCGGGGGGTGGAAACTGTCGGTCTCTGCACAACCGTGGAAGGACGTTTCAGATGTGGGTTGGTGCAGCTGCTCACAGAAAACTCCACAGATTCTGCCTGCAGCCTCTGACCTTGCAACGTGTCCAAATGTGCAAAATTACATTGCATAGAAACAGCGCTTCTAAAAAACCATGAAGAAGATTTAAATCCTGCAAAGAAAGCCCTAAATTAAACACGATGACAAAATGGTGGCCTGAGGTCCCAAACCCTATCCACACCGCACTACAAAAAAGATGTGGAGACTTTGGGTAAGTTCAGAGAAGAGCAACTAAGATGATTAAAGGCCTGGAGACTAAAACACAGGAACAGCTGCAAGATTTGGGTCTGGGTAGTCTAAGAGAAAAGAAGAATTAGGGGCGACATGATAGCAGTATTCCAGTATTTGAGGGGCTGCCACAAAGAAGAGGGTCAAATTATTCTACAAAGCACCTGAGAGGAGAACAAGAAGCAATGGTTGGAAATTAATCAAGAAGAGAAGCAAGCTGAAATAAACTTCCTAACAGTGAGGAACATTAACCAGTGGAACAGCTTTGCCTTCAGAAGTTGTGGGTGCTTCATCACTGGAGTTTTTCAAGAAGAGTCTAGAAACAGTCACCTATCTGAAATGGGTGTAAGTTCTCCTGCTTGACAGGGGGCTGGACTAGAAGACCTCTAAGGTCCCTTCCAGCTCTTTTCATTCATTCGTTCCCCCTTGCTGGAGCATGCAGATCTGCAGATGCCCACAAGTGATTTTGGGGGGAAAGTTTTGTTAAGAGTTTACAAAAAAATATTCCGAATTCCTCAGAGGAAGGCTCGGTAGCCATCTTTATGATTAGGACTGTGAATCTAGTAAAATAAGCCACTTTCTGACTAGGATCCAAACAGCTACAGATAGGCCTCGACTTACAACAGGTTCGTTTGGTGACCATTCAAAATTAAAAATGGCATTGGAAAAAGTGTCTTATGATCGTTTTTTACATTTATGAAAACTGTAGCATCCCATGGTCATGTGATCAATTTCAGATGCTTGGCAACGGACTCATATTTATGACAGTTGCAGTGTCTTGGGGTCATGTGATCAGTTTTTGTGATCTTTTGACATGCAAAGTCAATGGGGATGCCAGATTCACTTAACGACCATGTTACTAACTTAACATCTGCAATGATTTGCTTAACAACTGTGACAAGGAAGGTAATTAAGTCACTTAACAAATGCCTCAGCGACAGAAATTATGGGCTCACTTATGGTCATAAGTTGAACCTGGGCATTGTTGGCAAAATGTCTAGCAACTTTATACATGGGACCAATCTCATCCTTAGCATAAGCCTTCACGTTTCTGAAACTTCAGGTTCCAAAATGCGCTTAAGGACAGGGCCATGCTGACTAGGGAATTCTGGGAGTTGAAGTCCACAGGTCATAAAGGGGCAATAGTTATCCATATAATAGCATTGTGATGGCGAACCTATGGCATGTGTGCCACAAGTGGCACGCAAAGCCATTTGTGCTGGCACGCAAGTTGCAGGCAAATTTACCTTACTGTGCATACACATGCCTCACAGCTGATTTTTTTTTTCCCCAGTTGGTTTGAGACTTTTTCCGGCTTCCCAGAAGCTTGGAAAAAGCCTCTGCAAGGCTTCTCAGGCCTAATTATAGGCCCCGTTTCATCACTTCCTGTGACGAAACGGGCCTATAATTCAGCCTGAGAAGGCTTGCAGAGGCTTTTTCCAAGCCTCTGGGAGGCCGCAAAAAGGCCCCAAACCAGCCAAAAAATCAGCTGTGAAGCACAGTGCAGATAAGAGGGTGAGGGACTGCACACACATGCACAGGGGGCGTGGGGAGGGGGTGCACATTGCATTCTGGGTGCTGGCATGCAAACGCGGGCGCGCTCGCAATTTTTGGCCCAAAAAGGTTAGCCACCGCTGTAATAGCACTTTTCCAATAAGCGATGGGGCTATCACAATGAAGAGGGAGGCGATACATTTTCCAAAGCCCCTGAAGGCAGAAAAAGAAACAATGGATGGAAACTAATCAGGGAGAGAAGTAACCTGGAACTAAGGAGAAACTTCCTGGCAGTGAGGACAATCAACCAGTGGAAGACTTGCCTTCAGAAGCTGCGAGTGATTCGTCTGAAATGCTATCGCGTTTCCTATTGAGGAGGCTGGACTAGAAGGCCTCTAAGGTCCTTTCCAACTCTGTTATTCTCCTCTTCTGTACGAGACCAAACTGGCTCTCCATATGAAAAGTTTCCAGGGCCTTTGGTCATAAGCAGAATGGAAAATTCCTGTCTTAAGATGGCTGGTATACACCACCTTCAGGTTGTTTTTTTTTCCTATTTAAAAAGAAGGTGATGGAACAGAACTTCAAGACTGAACAATCTGGCTGCTGCTGTTCCATGTGGGAGGCCTGTCAATCTCAAAATATTTACATTCAGCTGCCCAGTAGGGCAGAGAAAAATTTCCCCCCCCGGGGTGCTTTGGAAAACCTGCAGATCTAGATTGTTGGCTGGAGAGATGCCAAAGCTCTCCTTAACCATCTGTGACTGGAGTTTTCGGCATGACTGCAGCGTGCGTGTGTGTGTTGAAGACCCTAGATGGGCCACACACCATTTGCAAAGAGTAGGAAGCCACAGGTGGCTCAAGTCTTTGGCTGGCCAGACAAAGCTGTGCCCCCCCACCCCCCCACCTAATTTGGGGGTTCTGACATGGCAGTCCCCATTTCCCTCTTCCGTGGCTATTGTTCACTCGCTAAGTCATGTCCGATTCTTCACGACCAGTGGTGATGGTATGCTACCGATTTGGCCCGGTTCAGCCAAACCAGTAGCAAAAAGTCCTACAATCAGCTGATTGGTACTGCAGGCCTCAGCTGGCATGTAGAAAGCTGCACACGCGATCACCAAACCAGTAGTGGAACAGGTAGGAACCCACTGCTATTCACGACCCCAAGGACCATAGCACACCAGGCCCTTCCTGTCCTCCACTGTCTCCCAGAGTTTGCCCAAATTTATGTCCACTGTGTTGATGACACTATCTAACTATCTTACTGTCTATGTCACTATGTATGTTTATGTGTGTATCTGTAAAACTCATGTTCAATACTGCATCCCCATAGATCAGTTGCACACCCAACTCCCACTGTAAGATGGGGACCATCATTTCAATTTCTCACTTTCTCTTTTTCTCTCCCTCCTTCTCTATCTATCTCCATCCATCATGTTTTATCTATCTATCATCTATCTTTCTCTCCATCATTTTTCATCTCTCTCTCCTTCCATCCATTATTTTTCCTGTTTGTCTATCCATCTCTCTCTCTCTCTCTCTCCATCCATCTGTTTTCATATCTATCATTTTTAATCTATCTGTCTATCCGTCTGTCCATCCATCCGTATATAGTCGACTTCCAATCAAGTCCAAATTTTCTACTGCTAAACAAGACACTTGTGATGTGAGTTTGGCCCCATTTTACCACCTTTTGTTGCATATTATGTGTGTGTGTGTGTGTGTGTGTGTGTGTGTGTGTCACATGACCCTGGGACACTGTAATTATCATTAAATACAGGCCAGTTGCCAAGCATTCGAATGTTGATCATGTGACCCCAGGAATGGTGTAACCGTCTTTAAGTGTAAAAAGTGGTCGTAAGTCACTTTTTTCCAGTGCTGTTGTAACTTCAGACAGTGACCAAATGAACTGTGGTTATGTTGAGGGCTTCTAGCTATCCAGATTAGTGGATTCTGAGATCAAATATCTAACGCCACAGATATGATTCTACACAGGGCACCCTGCCCAGAAACCTAGCATAAAACTGAAGCAAAGAAGTGTCTAATAATAGCAGAAGAGTTAATACCGGAGTAAGTTCAACCCTTCCAAAGCAGTGCCTGACAATACTCAGATTATGACTTGATCCAAATTAAGCACTTAGTACAGGGTGTACCGACCTCGGCACACCGCTGCCAATGCTGAATTGCCTGGAATTTGTAGCGGGAAGCCGCGGTGGGTGACACCCTGTGCAAGGCCTTTATTTTGGTCTGGGTCTTCAAGGAGAAAGTAGCGTGGATATAAACAAGACTTTTCTATGTCAACATTTGAAACGTGGGTGTTTATTTGGCCACACGCTCCAAGTTATGTCTCGTCTGGTCAGCTACTCTGTAAAAAGCTTTAGGAAAGCAAGATAAAGTTATCCAAAGGATAGATGTTCCCTCTATTAACATGGTGACACATGATAAAGGATGAAGCTCTAAAGCAGGAAGGGTCCAATCTTGGCAACTTTAAGACCTGTGGACTTCAACTCCCAGAATGCCCTAGTTACTCAGTGCAAATGTGTCCGAACTTGGTGACTTTTAGACTTGTGGACTTCAACTCCCAGAAGTCCCCTTGCCAGCAGAACAGAATCCAGCCTTGGCAACTTCAAAGATTTGTGGGCCTCCACTCCCAGAATTCCCCAGCCAGACAAAGCAGATGAGTCCAATCTTGGCAACTTTTAAGAGAAGAGTCAATTCCCAGAATTCTCCAGCTTGAGAATCGAAGTCCTCAAGTCTAAAATGTTGCCAAAGTTGGACACTCTTACTCTAGAAGAAAAACATTCCAACCAGCAGAAGGAATCTATTTTGGATGGTATCTGTCCCATGGATGGACCCTGCTGAGTCCAATCTGTCGTTCAGATTATGCAATGAGGCTAGAAGCCAAACAGGAAGGATTTACTAGCAAATGACTGCAAAACAGAATAAATGTCGACCAGCTTCACAATGGGTTGTGAAGAACACAAATTATGCTGTAACCAGGTGGAGAGCTGGAAAAGGGCAGCACCCTGCAATCGTCATAGATACAAGTCAGTTGCCAAGTGTCTGAATTTTGATCATGTAACCATGGAGCTACAGCAATGGTCCTAAGTGTGAAAAATGGTTGTAACCAGTCGTGCAATTCAACCAGTGTAACAACTGGCTTGGTGATTTTAAAAAAAAGCCCATTTTCAGCTATAATACTTACCTTCTACTGCAGCTCCAGTGAGTAAAACAGCTGAGGCAAAAAACCACTCTGCCATGCTAATCAGCTGTGCTCCAAAACAAGGAAATAAAAGCACAGAGAAGCGGGGTACCGGTTTGCCCAAACCGGTCCAAACCGGTAGAATTCCACCCCTGGTTGTAATTCACTTTTTTCAATTCTTTTGTAACTTGTCATGGTTACTAAACCAACAGTTTTAAGTCGAGGATAACCTGACCTTTTCGGCACCAAGCGCCAAAACTGGAACGTGCGCGCATGCACATGTGCTGGAGCGCCGGAAACTCGAAAGCCAGCTGGCTGGTGCACACATGCCCTTTTTTTGGTCATCTTTTGGGGCTCTTTTCAGGCTGTTTTTTGGGCCATTTTCAGGCCATTTTGGGAAGACCAGTGGGCTGATGCGCATGCCCACCGAGAGGGCTCTGCATGCCAGAAAACAGAAGAGCAGCTGGCAATGGGGCATGTGCCCACAGACAGGGCTCTGTGTGCCACCTCTGGCACGCATGCCATAGGTTCACCATCATGGCGCTAAGCTTTCTGGAAAATGAAGCAACTTTTGCCAAAACTGCTTCAGTGGACTTTCTGTTTCCACCCACTGGTCCAATTGCAGGAGCCAGAAATGAAAAGCAAATAAAATCTAAAGGATAAGTTAAAAAATAATCTACGTTGCCAAATTAAAATGAAGTATTAGGCTATACAGGTAGTCCTTGACTTACAATCATTCATGTAGTGACTGTTCAAAGTTACAATGGCACTGAAAAGGGGGATTTACGACTGTTTTTCACACTTATAGCTGTTGTAGCATCCTCATGGTCACGTAACCAAAATTCGGACACTTGGCAACTGGTATGTATTTCTGACCGTTGTAGTGTCCTGAGGTCATGTGACCTTCTGACAACAAACTCAATGCAGAAGCCAGATTCACTTAACAACCATGTTACTAACTTAACAACTGCAATGATTCGCTTAACAATGGTGGCAAGAAAGGTTGTAAAATGGGACAAAACTCACTCAGCCACTATCTCACTTAGCAACAGATGTTTTGGGCTCAATAATGGTTATAAGAGGGGGATTACTTGTACTTCAGTCAGTTAAAACACTGAACAAGTCCACAGCTCATATTTCTCACCACGTGGATGCAATGTAGTTATTTTATTTACTACATTTTTATGCTACTCATCTCTCCTATAAGGTAAGATTTTTCTTCAGTCCGGTTGCCTCCTGAAAAGGCCCCTTTGGCACAACCATGACCTGGAGGACTGAGAATCACTACAGCCTTTTAGCCATACAATTTGGGATGACCATCTTTTGAATGGGGTCAAGAGTAGGAATGGATTCCCAGAGGGGAAAAAACGCAGACCAAAGGAACCATTTGCAATATACAGGTGACCCTGAGGACACAGATATAATCCTCCAAGTGGCCTCAACGACCCTCTAAAAGGATGCAAATGACCAGCTGTCTGGAAGGAATATCAATCCTTCCATTCCCTACTAATCCAGTCAGAGGTGAAGAAGCTTCTTGGATGAGAAGGGAAACATCTTCAAAAGAAATAAACAAGAAAGTCCAGTTGCCTCCTGAAAAAAAAAGCACCTTTGGGACATCTTTTCCTGTAAGGTGACTCTGAACAGCAATGGAAGTATGTCTTTTACAACCTAAGGATCAAAAATTACCTGTAGGCAAACTTTGTCTCGCTACTTCTCCCACAAGCAGAAAACGTTCAGAAAAGCTTTGGATGAATCATATGGAATAGCTGCCATTGGCAAAGTGGTTGCCATGGTTTTCCAAACAATCTTGACTTTAGAGACAAAATATTCACGCCCACGAACTGTGCCCATACCTCAAACCTGACATCTGTCCAACTGCAATCACGGATGTATACAACTATGAAATAATTTCTGCCAAAGAGAGCAAGTAGCATCTTGGCACCCTAAGTCTTTTGTCTATTTCTTGGCAAATCGTGTCCCAGTTCTGGTGAAAGGAGTTCTTTACTTATGACCACAATGGAGCCTCAAGTTTCTGTTGTTGAGGGAGACATTCATTAAGTGAGTTTTGCCTCCGGTTTTATGACCTCTCTTGCCAAAATTTGTAAGTGAATCATTGCACTCGTTGTCTTGAGAAACTTGACCCCACAACCTACAGTTGATAAGTTAGTAACCCGCAAATCTGGCTTCCCCCATTGATTTTGCTTGTCAATAAGTCACAAAAGAGGATCATGCGACCTTGGGACACAGCAACGGGCTTAAGTGTGAACCAGTCGCCAAGCACTTAAATTTTGATCAGGTGATCATGGAAAGACTACAAAGGTTGTAACTGTGAAAGTCACTCTTTCCAGTGCTGTTGTAACTTTGAATGGTCACTAAACAAACCGTTAAGTCAAGGACTACCAGTAACCTTTCAAAAGAAGGATCAGCCAACTGGCAAAGTCTACACTGTAGAAACTGCAAGCATAGAGGTAGTCTTCAACTTACAACCACGACTGAGACCAGACTGTTAAATGGTTGTTAAATGAATTGCACCTGTTGTTGTTTTTTTTTGCTACAGCCGTTAAGTGTATCACTGCAGTCGTTAAGTGAATTGTTAAGCAAATCCAGCATCTCTCATTGACTTTGCTGGGTGGAAATTGTCAATCGCAAATTGTCAGGCGTAAGTCACCAAGAACAGCAGTTGAGTTCAAAGCCTTAAATGTTTATTACGTGCTACCTTTACAAAAAAAAAAATCTGATCTACTAATAGTCAGGTCAAAAAGGTATTAGATAAAGAGTCAATGGGATTCACAGAGGGTTGGACTTGGGCCTCCCTGTAGCTATGTAAGGATTCCAAACTGATGACGCATTTCACCCCGCCTTCAATCTCTGCTTGGTCATCTCCTTCAAAATGACACTCACGTGATCCTGGGGCACTGCAACCATCATAAATACAGGTAGTCCTTGACGTACAGCAGTTCATTTAGTGACCGTTCAAAGTTACCACGGCACCAGAAAAAGTGACTTATAACCATTTTTCACACTTATGACCGTTATGGCACCCCCACCGTCATGGGATTTACATTCGGATGCTTATCAATTAACTCACATTTGTAGTTTCCTGGAATCAGTGACTTTTGCAACCTTCTGACAAGCGAAGGCAATAGGGAAGCTAGATTCACTTAACAACCGTGTTACTAAGTGCAGTCACTTAACAAACGTGGTGAAAAAAGTCACAAAGTGGGGCAAAACTCACTTAACAAATTTAACAACATACATTTTGGGCTCAATTGTAGTCATAAGTTAAGAACTACCTGTACATGATGGCTGCTAACTTCTAAAATTTGATTAAATGACCATAAGGATGCTGGGACAGTTGTATGGGCTAGCACTGGTTAAAAGTCACATTTTTCAGCGCCACTGAAACTTCAAATGGCCACTAAATGAATGGTCATAAGCGGAGGACCTGTAGTTTGTGTTCTTTCATCTCTAGTCTAGGATGAGATGGCCGGAATGCCATGTCTTGCTTTTTAGTCCCAATGGTTCTTTTTCTAAAACGTGACTTGTCTTTCCTTCCTTTTTTTTCTCCTTAAAAAAAGAAACAGGAGAAGTTTCTTGGATAAGAAGCAAAACATTAAGGAAAAAAAAAAGTTTGCCTTTTGGAAAAAGCACCTTTGGGAGAAAATTTGGATGATTGAGAATCTCCACAGACATCCTGCCTTTTATTTATTTTTTTCTCCTTCTTGCCTTCTGAGTGACTGATAGTGCAATGATGTCACTAAAGTCAGCCCTACTCAAGATTTATAACCTTCTTTTTTTTCCATACGGAGAAAGAGACAGTCTGAAGGAGGCTTTGATGAGTAAGTCAGCTCAACAACTTTCAACAACCGCTGGGTAAAATCATAGTAGAATTCTAATTTAATCAGGAAGTGCTGATATTAAGAGAGACACTAAAGCGCCTGTAGGCCAGACAAGGAATAATGGATGGAAACTGAACAAGGAGAGATTCAACCTGGAAATAACTTTCTGACAGTGAGAACGATCAACCAAGGGAACAGAAGTTGCCCTCAGAAGTTGTGGGAGCGCCATTACTTGAGACCTTCAAGAAGAGATTGGACTGCCATTTGTCAGAAATGGTGTAGGGTCTCCCGCTTGGGCAGGGGGTTGGTTTAGGTGACCTACAAGGTCCCTTCCAACTCTGATTATCTGTTATCTGTTAACACAAAGCAGAATCTTTCTAATCAAGGGACTGTGCTGGCCCTATCCTCCTTTCCTTTGTATTAAAGAAGCTTTGAGTGACTTAGGACCATGTTTCACGCTTATAACCCTTGCAGCATCTCCAGAGTCATATGATCAAACTTCAGACATGTAGGGGAACCAGATTCACTTAACAAACGTGTAACTAATTTAAAAACTGCAGTGATTCACTAACAACTGTGGCAAGAATGGGGCAAAACTCACTTAACAAATGTCTCACTTAGCAACGGAAATTTTGGGCTCCATTGTGGTCGTAAGTCGAGGACTACCTGTTTTCCAAGCTAGCTCAACTAACCATGGTGCACTCCTTCTGATGAACCACAGATTACTGATTTATTGCCGGGTTTATAGGTCATTCATACTGGGAATAATTCTTAAGCAGTATCCACCCAAATCCCCATAAATTGAAAGACAGCAACAACAAAATCGCAATTCAGTATTATTATTCCACCCATATACAGCAGCGTTGGGTTTAAGGAAAGCTATGCCAAAGAGATTATGACCTTGACAGTTAAAAGCATATATATACATAAGGAAGCAGGAAATTTCTTAACTCTTTGAAGGAACAAGCCGGTTTATTCTCAGTAAGCTGCCACAGGGAAGTAGGCTTCCAATAACAATGATTTAATTCCTGTTGTAGCACAGCACAGTATGTTCTTTGACACCACGGGATGTTCACCAAACAAAAGATTGCTCAACTGGCAAAATTAAAATGATAAGGTTCTCTTTATTTAAAATTAAATGATAAGGACATAAACTGCTAAACAAATAGGCCCGATGTTCCATCAGGAGATGGGATGGATTCCATCAAACCAGCTCCTCAGAAACAGGAAGAGTCTTAGAAAATAGAGTTGGAAAAACTAAGAAAGTCCAGTGGTCTCTTAGAATAGAATAACAGAGTTGGAAGGGACCTTGGAGGTCTTCTAGTCCAACCCTCTGCTTAGGCAGGAAACCCTACACCACCTTCAGACAAATGGTTATCCAGTCTCTTCTTAAAAGCTTCCAGTATTGGAGCATTTACAACTTCAGGAGGCAAGTTGTATCACTGATTAATTGCTTTCACTGTCAGGAAATTTCTTATTAATTCTATGTTGCTTGTCTCCTTGATTAGTTTCCACCCACTGCTTCTTGTCCTGCCTTCAGGTGCTTTGGAGAATAGCTTGACTCCCTCTTCTTTGGGGCAGCCCCTGAAATACTGGAACACTGCTATCATGTCACCCCTAGTCCTTCTTTTCATCAGACTAGACATACCCAGTTCCAGCAACCATTCTTTGTATGTTTTAGCTTCTAGCTCCCTAATCATCTTCGTTGCTGTTCTCTGCACTCTTTCTAGAATCTCAACATCTTTTTTACATCATGGTGACCAAAACTGGAAGCAGCATTCCAAGTGTGGCCTTACCAAGGCATTATAAAGTGGTATTAACACTTAAGGTGATCTTGATTCTATCCCTCTGTTTATGCAGCCTAGAAGAACTGCTTTCTTCTGCAATTTTGTCAAACCAAACTATAAAGCAGGGGTCCCCAAACTTGGCAACTTTAAGACTTGTGGACTTCCAACTCCCAGAATTCTCCAGCCAGCTCTGAAAGTTGGAAGTCCACAAGTCTTAAAGTTGCCAAGGTTTGGAGACCTCCACTATAGAGACGGAGTGAAGGTGATGAAAGGTTTTACCTGATTGGGCTGAATTCTGGGCAGGTACACCTTCCACATCTGAGCTTCCCTAGAGATTGCCATCTCTAGGAGGACGGACAACCTCTGGCTCTGCAAGGGTCCTGAAAACTTCATGGTACCCCTTGGGTCTTCCTGCCACCCAACTGGACACAGCTACCTGCAAATGAAATAGAGAAGAAAATAGACAATGAGCGATGTGAAAAGAAGCACACACTGAACATTTCCATTATATTATTATTATTATTATTATTATTATTATTATTATTATTATTACTACTACTACTACTACTACTACTACTACTACTAATAGTAGTAGTAGTAGTAGTTAATCTTTAGTGAGATTCACAGCCTTTGGGGCTGGTTGGTAACTCAACAACTTGAGTCCTAACCAAGGACCTAGGAACTGTTAAGATTGCCTCGAAGGATATAAGCTGTTCCAAGTAGGGTGGGGGTTTTTTTGGAATCAGGGTATTCAAGTCTGATAAATTCAGGATTTCCAAATAGCAAGGTAGCCCTTTAGGTATTGCTCCAAGGAAATATAATAATATATTATCATCATCATCATCTGGAGCTTCACTTCCAATCGGAAACATCTTGTTTTGCCTCCAGAAAAAAACACTCCGGGATCCCTGCTCCCATAGTTAGTTTTTCTGATTTTCTCCCTCAATTGCTTATCCAAGTTTCTTCAATGAGATTGGAAATGGCAGGTAAGCTTCTCAGAAAGGTCAAATCCAAGTATAAAACCCAGGCACAGAAGATTACAGGAAGTCCTTGACTTGCAACAGTCCATTAAGTGACTGTTCAAAAGCTACAACGGCCCTGAAAAATGTGACTTATCACCATTTTTCACACGACCTTCACAGCATCCCAGGAGATCGAAGTTCAGGTGCTTGGCAACTGACTCTTTCTTATTAATGACGGTTACATTGTCCCGGTGTCCTGTAATCATCTTTTGCGACCTTTTGCGAACAACTATGGCAAGAAAGATCGTATAATGGGGCAAAACTCACTTAGCTCGCTTAATTTGGGTTTCAATAGCGGTCTGTAAGTTGAGGCCTACCTGTAACATCTGTCTTATCTGAGGTGTATGTTCCTCCTGGAAAGTTCTTCAGTAGCCAACCTGCACAACTTTTATTGCCCTGAAAAGATTTCAGATTCTACAGGTAATCCTTGACTTACAACAGTTTGCTTAGTGACTATTCAAAGTTACAACGGCCCTGGAAAAAAAAGTGACTTATGACCATTTTTCAAGCTTACGACTATTGAAGCATCCTCATGGTCAGGTGATGTACATTCAGAGGCTCGGCAACTGATCCACACTTATGACGGCTGCAAGTGTCCCGGGCGTCACCTAATCCCCTTTTGCGACCTTCTGACAAGCAAAGTCATTGGGGGGAAGAAGGTGGTGATTTGGGGCAAAACTCACTTAACAAACTTCTCACTTAGCGACCTAAATTTTGACTAAGGGCATATATAATGCCCACTGACGTCCACGCCAAGGACCTTCCCTTGAAAAACTGCCAGCGCCCTGAAGAGAATTACCAATCACTGTCGTAAGCTACATTTCCTGGATAGAGGGTCTGGGTGCTCCACCCATTCCGTCTTTCGTCATTTATGGCTTTGCTGCAACCTCAAGGCGAGCAGATGGCATCCACTATGCATCAGCAGAAAAGAAGCGCGGCAGAAAGTTTTCACAAGGATTCCAGCTCTAGGTCTGGCGTGCTCCCTTTTCTTGAACGTTGAGCACCTCAAGTCCTAGGTTGCACTAATGGAAGGATAGAATCAAGTTCACATGAAGCGTTAGAGCCACTTTAACGATGCCTTGGTTAAGATCACACGCTTGGAATACTGCGTCCAGTTTGGGTCGCCACGATATTAAAAAAAAGATATTGAGACTCTAGAAACAGGGGTATCAATTAGGGTGGCGTTTGACCTTGGGGGCAGATGGGCGGGGGGGCATGGCCAGAGTGGCAGAGGTGGTCTTCAGCTGGTTCTGACCGGTTCTGGAGAACCAGTAGCGGAAATTTTGAGTAGTTTGGAGAACCAGCAAATACCGCCTCTGACTGGCCCCGCCAACCCCATCTATTCTCTGCCTCCCATTGAGTCCCAGCTGATCGGCTGGGTCATCTTTGGTTGCCCCTGCATGGGAGAACGGAGCTAGTAGGGTGGGGAGGGAATAGGCATTTTGCGGTAACCTTCCCTTGCCACGCCCACCCAGCCACGCCCACAGAACCTGCAGTAAAAAAAATTTGAATCCCACCACTGCGGGGTGGGCGTGGCCAACTCGTGTCAGGGGCACCTGTGGTGGCCCAAATGCTCTGCCAGCAAAAACAGCTCCCGAGCTCAGTTTTCGGCTGCGGCGGCTTCCTGCAACCCTCTGCCAGTGAAAACAGAGCTCAGGAGGGCCGTGCGTGGCCCTCCTGAGCTCCATTCTTGCTTGCAGAGGCACTGTGGGCCAGTCCTTCGCTGTTTCCAGGTGGCCCTGTGGGCCAGATTGAAGCCTGAAGGCCGCATCCAGCCCACAGGCCTTGAGTTTGACACCCCTGCTCTAGAAAGATGTAGAGAAGAGCAACGAAGATGATTAGGGGACTGGAGGCTAACATTTATGAAAAACGGTCACTAAAATTGGGAATGTCTAGATTAATGAAAAGAAGGACTAGGGATGACATGATAGCAGCGTTCCAATATCTCGGGGGCTGCCCCAAAGGAGGAGGGAGTCAAGCTATTCTCCAAAGCACCTGAGGGCAGGACAAGAGCAATGGGTGGAAACTAATCAAGGAGAGAAGCAACTTAGAACAAAGGAGAACTTTCCTGACAGAAAAATCAACCAATGGAACAACTTGCCTTCAGAGGTTACAGGTGCTCCAATACAGTTAAGTTTTTAAGAAGATATTGGATAATCATTTGTCTGAAATTGTATAAGACTTCCTGCCTGAGCAGGGGTTGGACTAGAAGACCTCCAAGGTCCCTTCAAACTCGGTTACTCTGTTAACTCTTGAAGGTAATAGCAGAACAGTTTGAAGCACAATAGAAAATGAAGCAAGAATAAAAATAATAAAAGCTCATACACTGATTCTGTATTTTTTTGTGTGTGTCTCTGGACTTTTCATGTTTCCTTCAGGGCACCAGATGTGAGAGGATGGAGAATGATCAGCAATTTTATTTATTCTACCTATCATGTATATTTAAATATCATCCAGCATAAATACTTCTCTTACATTTTCCCAAATATTTCAAACATCTACGCATCCATCTTCTATCACTGCACATGAAGATGCTAAAAGCAGAATGTATAAACGTGCATCATCTTGACATTTTAACTCAGTTGTTTATATTTCAGTTGTTCTCATCATGCGCTAAATAATAAATAAGCTGTTTATGAAGATAAAGGAATAGTAAATAAGCTATTTGAGGCTATCTGGAGAGCCAACGTAGGTCTCTCTTCCAAATCACAATCCCTACAGATCCTCCTTATTATTCGAACCAGATGAATTTGCCTCCACAATGACTCCCCGACTTGCAACTATTCATTTAGTGACTGAAGTTACAACAGCGCTGAAAAAAGTGACATGACCGTTTTTCACACTTACAACCTTCACAGCATCTCCATGGTTACATGATCAAAATTCAAACAGTGTCTGAATTGGCAGCACGATCCCCTTTTGCGACTTTCTGACAAGCCAAATAAATGGGGAAGCCAGATTCACTTTTAACAACCATGTTAGAAACTTAACAATCGCAGTGATTCACTTAACAACGTGGCAAGAAAGGTAGTGAAAGGGGGCAAAAATTCACTGAACAACTGCCTGGCTTAGCAACAGACATTTAGGGCTCAAATTGTGGTCATAAGTCGAGGACGTATCTGTATTCCTCTCTAACCAGCAACCCTTGCTAAAAAAACCCTTTGAGGCCGCCGTAGGACCAAAGCCATGGGAAAGAATCCGGAGCTTGGCATTTCTGCTGCTAAATGATGAAAACTGAAACCCGTCACCTCGGAATCTGGCCATGTTCTTGTTGGTCAAGCTGTTCACCAAGTCTGACCCTGACCGATTTAAATCTAGACAGCTTCACTTGCCTGCTTGTTTGCAGACAACCATTCTTTCACCAAAGTTGGCAACGAAAGCGAAAGATGTTCCAAAGCCTTTTTTTAAAAAAAAAAAACCCACACCACCAACTTGTAACAAAATTTTCTGAAGAACAGCCAATTCCATATTTCCAGAGGCAGTTAAAAATTGGAGAGTCTAGAGGGTGAAGAATTTGATGAAAATAATATTGTGTAAGTATCTCAAACTTTTATCTTTGGGGCAAGCAAAGAAAATCTTATTTACCTGAAAGCCTGGCTATCCGCTATTTTTGGAGAATAAGAGTTAATCCTCGGTTTGCGACTTTTTGTCAGTTAAAACAGCGCTGAAAAAGGTGTGACTTATAACCATTTTTCACACTTATGAATATTGTAGCATCCCCGTGGTCACAAGATCAAAATTCAGACACTTGAAAGCTGACTCTATTTATGACAGTTGCGGTGTCCTGGGGTCATGTGATCTCCTTTTGCGACCTTTTGACAGGAAAAGTCAATGAGGAAGCCAGATTCACTTAGCAACCCTGCTACTAATCTAATATCTGCAGTGATTCACTTAACAACTGTGGCAAGAAAGGTCTTAAAATGGCGTGGAAAGTCACTTAACAACCATTTTGCTTAGCAACAGAAATTCTGGACTCGGTTCTGGTTGTTAAGTCAAGGACTACCTATGAGAAGATCCACGGCCCATTTTCACCAATTTTCACATGTCTCGTCCCCGTGACTTGAGCATCTGGTTGGAGAAGATTGTTCTGAACTCTTTGCAAAGAGCTGAAGGTTTGGGAACATTATATTTACATCTAATCTTCAAGGAAGAGCAGCTGACGTCCAACTAAAGGTCAGTAATTAGGACAGCAAGACCGTATCTGGAATACTGCATCCAGTTTTGGTCATCAGATTACAAAACAGATCTCGAGGCTTTGGGGAAAAGTCCAGAGAAGGGCAACTAAGAAGATTAAAGCCCTGGAGACTAAAACATATGAAGAACGGTTGCAGGAATTGGGTATAGCTAGTCTAGAGAAAAGAAGATGACATGATAGCAGTATTCCACTGTTTGGGAGGCTCCCATAAAGAGGAGGGAGTCCATTTATTTTCTAAAGCAGTGCAGGACAAGAAAAGATGGATGGAAACTAATCAAGGAGAGAAGCAACCTAGAATTCAGGAGAAACTTCTCGATGGTGAGGACAATTAACTAGTGGAACAGCTTGTCTCCAGAAGCTGTGGGAGATCCATCAAAGGAGAGGCTTTTAAGAAGAGACTGGACAGCTACTTGTTTAGAATGGTGTAGGGTTGAGCAAGGGGTTGGACTAGAAAACCTCCAAGGTCCCTTCCAGCTCTATTCTGTTTCTGAATATCATTTGTTGATAGTCCACTTACCTTGACTTTCTGTAAACTGTTGTGGTCCATGTTACAAACCACTAAGCGTTAAGTTTACTGAGGTGCCCATTCTTTCCGTCCTGCCATCCCGATGCGGGTCCTTTCTACTTGTTCCAGTCAGAAGTAATCAGAAGTGAGTGAGGAAAGAGGAAGTAACTTTGGGTGATGCAAGCA
Source organism: Pseudonaja textilis (assembly GCF_900518735.1). Next base: position 2,897,963 of record NW_020769399.1, read on the forward strand.
GAGACAGGAATGAGAAACTAAGTGATTCACAGGGGAAAAAAACCCCAGGAGAGTCACGAAGTTCATCCACTGATAAGCTTATCTCAACATGGAGGCCTCCAAATGGAGACTTTAATACCCATAATCCTTAACCAAAGATGCAGACTCCCCCCCCCCCCCAGTTTTAATTTTTAAACTTGAAACATGTATGGATAGTCCTTGACTTTATAACCACAATTGAGCCCAAATCTTCTGTTGCTAAGTGAGACAGACGTTGAGTGAGTTTTGCTCCGTTTTTAAGACTTTCCTTGCCACCGTTGTCAAATGAATTGCTGCAGTTAAGTTAGTAGCACAGTTGTTAAGTGAAATCTGGCTTCCCTATCGACTTTGCTTGTCAGAAGGTTGCAACAATGGGATCACGTAACCCCTGGGACACCACAACCGTCATAAAATATGAGTCAGCTGCCAAGCATCTGAATTTTGATCAGGTGAGTATGGGGATGGTGGAAGTGTGAAAAAAAATCCTAAGCTACTTTTTTCAGTGCCACTGTAATTTTGAACGGTCCCTAAGTGAATGTTTATAAGTCGAGGACTACCTATGGTATACACATTTTCATTTTTATTAGAATTGTTTTCACTGGCAAGCCTGTTTGGCTGCTTTTTAGGAACAGAACAGCAGCATGTAAATCCAACAGTATTTTTTTTTAAATAGAAAAGAACTGGGGATTATCTTTTAATACCTAAAAAGGTTTGGGCCTAGATTACTGGAGAGATTACCTTTTTTTCCATATAAAACCAAGCTTGAAAACTGCAAAGGTAGATGGGGCAGCAATTTTAATTAGCAGAGGTCTTACACCATTAAAAACCATGGAAATCCATAACAAAGGCCTGGAGACTACCAAACATATACAGTGGTACCTCAGTACTCAACGTTAATTGATTCCAGGAGACATGAGGAGTACCAAAAACTATGAATACCAAGCAAGTATTTCCCATAAGGCAACAGTTCCCAACCTTTCCACCTTGGGGGGGCCGTGTATAGGGGAGGGGGGTATGTGAGTGGCAGGTGCATGCACAGCTCCAATGCAAATGGGAAGAAAGGGGGAAGATGAGTTGTAGGTGCAAGGTGAAAGAAAAAAAAATAGCATAGACTTGACTTTTTCAAGTGCAATAAAACACACAGAATTGGAAGGGACCTTAGAGGTCCACTAGTCCAACCCTGATACCCCAAGGCAATGAGAATTAAACAGAAACCTAAAAGCCAAGAGGACGGACAACACAGACTGAGGCTTGCACGCTTGAGGGGAGGATGCTTGTTTTGACATGCAAAGCTCAACTTGAGCAAACGAGGGACTGAAGTGTTCTTCGCTCATGCGAGTGGAACTTCACGCGTGAGCAACAAGAGCCCACCACTCGTCTGAGTGGAGCTTCGCATGCGTCTTTCCCTGCCAATCACACGAGGGGAGCTGCTCGTGCAAGTGTTTGCCCATCACTCATGCGGCCCAGTTTCAAACAGGCTGAGGCCCAGTAGTGGACTACAACCTCATGGGTTGGTAACCCCTGCCGTACGGAATAACGTAGGGAGTCACAAAGCAGCCAACACTGACAAGCTCTAGCCTGTGAGTCAAGTACTAAATGAACCATGAGTACCAGGTCAAAATGTTCTCATCAAAATGCGTTGAGTACAAAATTACAGGAGTTTTAAAGCAGACAAGTACCAAGGTACCACTGCAAATAGATGCCAATATTCATCAGATTTAAGATAGTCATTTCCATGGCTTCAAAATAAAGAAGTGGAAGAAAGGAAATATTTTTCTTTTTCAGTCCTAAAGCTTGTGAGAAACAGCAAGGAGGTATGAAGATCTAGAGCAAACCTCTGTTCAGCTACTCCGGACCCGTGGAAAAGCAGTTGATGGTTCATGGAGGAAGATGGAAGCCTATAAAATATCTTGCTGAGTTTCTTGGGTACAGAAGGTCCAACTGAGTAGGACTAATAGGTCCTCTCGCAAAAGTGAGGAGCAGCAACTTTGGCTGAAGATTTCAGGTGCCATTATAACTTCCTGGGACTTGTGACTTCTGAAGAACCTTACCACAATTGATCCTCAGTTTAAAACAGAGGACAAGAAAGAACTATCTGGAAGGTCCACCTCAGGAAGTAACTTGGATGTCCTAACAAAACATACCACGGTGAGAATCGGACGACTGTTTTGGTCAGTTGATCATGTTCCGTTTCCATTCCGTTCTGTTCTCCTTCATTCTTGGTGTTCCAATTTTTCTCGATTGTTGAGAGACCACTAAGAACCAAGTCTTGAGTAAATGTTTCCTTGGGAGTTACACTCTGATCCTTTTTCACCCCTCTGAACTCTACTAAGGCTTCCTTCTCAAGGGTGGATATGAACAAGGCCTCTGTCTTATGCAATTTTGTTCTTACTTTTACAAAGTCCAAATAGATAATGGTTGGAACGGGACAGACCTGTCCAGGTGACAGGGGTTTAACAACACATCCTCACACTTGCTGGTTGCCAGGATAAGCTTTGCACAACGCTGAAGAAAGACATAGGACTCATCACAGCTGATGGGGAACTTAAATTTGGAGAATGTGATCACATATCCAGAGAAGCTGCAACCCATGGAGAATAGGGGCATGCTATGTTAGGGAGTTAGCAAGGTAGACAACAGATATTCCCCACACACACACACTATGTTGTCCATCCTCTTGCTTTTTTAGGTTTCTGTTTAATTCTCTTAATGCCTTGGGTACCAGGGTTGGACTAGAAGACCTCTAAGGTCCCTTCCAATTCTATGTATTTTACTGCACTGTAAAAAATTGGAAGTCTGTGCTATTTTTTTTTCTTCCCCCTTGCACCTTACCTTCATCTGTCTTCACTTTTTCTTCTCCTTTCCCATTTTCCTATCATCTTTATTGTCATTTGTATTTTATATTGTGATAATTTTAGTAAAGTCATGATGAGAAGCTTCGTGTTCCTCTGAGTAAGCTTGATGCCAATATTCAGTTAATACTGAGTCACAACTCCCTCAAAATACACACACACACAAATACACATATGAACGCACACACACACACACATGCGTATATATATATATATACACACACACTTATGCACACATACATGTGTGTATGTACTGGTATACGTACCATATATGTACAATATGTGTATGTCACTGTTCGGAATGTTGAGATGCCCAGATAATTTTTAAAGAAAACATATTTATTAAATTTGAAGCAAAGCAAAACCATTTCGCCCACTTCCCTGCAATGCAATGTCATGGCAGCCTTGTGAATAAGGAAGTAATTGTTTAGATTGGCTCATAAAATGTAGATTTCTGCCATTTACTGCGATGACTCATACCTGCCATAAAGGGCATCTCTTAAGTTACCGTAGAGTTTGCTGCTCAATTAGTAAACAATTCCAACACTTGCTCAGGTTCTTCTACTAAGGAAGGTAAATTTTTCAAATTCCCCAGGATTGACATTTAAGGCTGGATCTGAAAGCCAACGTGAGGTAAGTGGTTAGAGCAACGTTTCTCAGCCCTGGCAGCTTTCAAGGTGGGTGGACTTCAACTCTCAGAATTCCCCCTGCCAATATGGGATTAGAGACTGAAACAATGCTGCAAATCACAACTTGCCCATGGGCCTACAGGTAGTCCTTGACTTATGTCCACAATTGAGCCCAAGATTTCTGTTAATCAGCAAAAGATGGTTCTTAAGTGAGCTTTCTCCCATTTTACAACCTTTCTTGCCCCATAGTAGTTGCAAAGTGAATCTGGCTTCCTCCTGGACTTTGCTCTTGTCAGGTTGTCACAAAAGGGGATCACATGACCTCGGAATACAGCAACCATCATATATAGGAGTCATTTTTCCCAGAGTCTGAAAATTATGATCCCATGGCCACAGCGGTCGTAAGTGTGGAAAGACGGTCATAAGTCACCTTTTTTTCAGGGCTGTTGTCATTTTGAATGGCCACTCATTGAACTGTTGTAAGTCGAGGACTTCCTGTATTGATTTGCAAGGAAGATTTTCCTATTCCTCTCCCCCAAATTCTGGCTTGGGAATTCTGGGAATTGAAATCCACACACGTAAAATTGTCATGGTTGAGAAACACTGCCCTGTCACAAGGAAAAGCTTTACATCTTTTAAGCCAAAGTCAGAAGCCATTTTTCAGTTCTCTTTATATTTGTGCCCACTGACAATCTATCCTGGTTCTAACAAAGAACAGCAATAGCACTTAGACTTATATACTGCTTTATAGTGCTTTACAGCCCTCCCTAAGCCGTTTTAGACTCAACCTATTGCCCCCAACAATCTAGGCCCTCATTTTATGGACCTCAGAAGGAGGGAAGGCTGAGTCAATCTTGAGCCTGGTGAGATTCAAACTGCCAAATTGCAGGCAGCCAGCAGTTGGCAGAAGTAGCCTGCAGTACTGCACTCTACCACTGAAGTAGCTATATTTGGGCCTCTCCTTACAGCAGCCAGGAAACTCAATCAAAAGGCCAATACTTCTGGTGTAAAATACTCCCCCCCCCCCCCAAAAAAAATTCATATAAGCATAGCTTATATTTCTTGCCCGTAAATGCTGGCTTCATACGGACATCTATTCATACTCAACAATATAATCAAAGCTGCTAGCAATTGTATAAACCCAGAGTGGGTTTCATGACAGTAACCAAATCCCTGGCACATCAAAATGCAGTATTAAAAAAATGGGCATCGGCTTAGATATCAAAAACAATGCACCAAAACGAAACCATTTGCAAAACGTGCTTTTTGCAAATGGTTTCGGCCAGGAGCGTAAGCCTAGATGGCTTTTAAAAAATAATTGCACACCATTAATGAACATGGCAAACAGCCACAGCGTAATAGCCAGCACATGTATTTTGCATATGAATTGCCCTGGGTTCAATTGCCTGGCAACTGCCTCTTTTAAAAGACAAAGAACAAGACTTCCTTCTCACTAGCCAAAATAGTGGCCAATATGAAGCTACATGGTCCAAGGATCGGAGTTAGTGCTAGGAACTAAAGGGGCCCATTCGTTCAACCAGTGCTCAGCGTTAAGAATCCATATTTAGTTGTCCAAGCATGTGTTCAAACAACACCAGTGCAGGCTAATCATTCGATCCACTGTCAAATTGCTTTTATTCTTGGGAACTCTTTCCTAATATCCCAGACAAGATCCAAGGGTGCTTTTTTCAGGAGGCAACTGGACTTTCTTGTCTGTTTCTTTGAAGGCGTTTTGCTTCTCACCCAAAAGCATCATTAATTGCCGTCAAGCGACTGTGAAATACTGAAATGAACTGTAAAAGCAAACCAGTTGCCAAATGCTCAAAATGTAGCTGTTTCGTGCAGCTGTTGGAACTCCAGAACTGATTCTGTGACAAATTCGGATACACAGCAAAATAAAACTGCTATTATATGACTTTGAATAGAATGTGTTTAATTCCATATGCTGGTAGTCCTCGAGATATGACCGTAATGGAACGTACCCTTATACATCCGTGGTGTTGCAGTGCTTAGAGTGCAGTATGCAGGCCACTTCTGCTGACTGCCAGCTACCTGCAATTCAGCAGTTCGAATCTCACCAGGCTCCAGGGTGACTCAGCCTTCCATCCTTCTGAGGTGGGTAAAATGTGGACGCAGATTGTTGGGGGGGGCAAGAAGCTGACTCTGTAAACTGCTTAGTGAAGCACTGTGAAGCGGTATATAAGTCTAAGGGCTATTGCTACCCATTACGGTCTTGTGTCACCATGACTGTTAAATGAAGCATCTCCTTTAATGATCTCCCCATACCTGCTCTTGCCAATGAATCGTTAAATGAATACAGGAGTCATTAAGCAAAGCACAGGGTCCCTCAGGGGTGCGGGTGGGGTGCCTCCAAGGCCTCCCCCATCCCGTTGGGACAACCCATGCTCCACTTCCTGGAGACATGGGTCGCAAGTAGCTTCTGGGAGGGCCCGTTGTAGCTTTGAACATTCGCTAGGTGACCTGTCATAAAGTGAGGCTACCTGAACCAGAAAAAGGGCTGGAATTTTTTTTATTTTTTGAAAGATGCAGCATTTTAATCCCATTTGATGGATGTGAATGTGATGCTAAACCCAAGAGCTGTCACTGGGGAGGGAAAAAACCCTCACCCACACAAAATATTAACGTTCGCTCGAGAGATTTATGCCGTCATTTCTGTGAGCCAATAATGGGAAATGGAGGAGGAGGAAAAATGTGCCCAGCGTGTCTAAGTGTTATGTGATGAGACTACATAAAATACATTCCACAAGAGCTGCGATTCTGAAGAACAACCCTACAGCTCAGATGATAGCTAATTCTGCTTTTTCGGCCAAATAGTTTGCATAGCACCCCATTCTTCCACTAATTTCTTCTTCAATCTCTTCTTCCTTAGTCTTAATTTAAGTGAGGACATCCAATGAAACTGGACCTTGGAAGAATCAGAGACACAAAATGAAATATATTTTTTACACAATGTGTAACTTAACATTGAAACTTGCTACCATGAGATACGATAATGATCAGCATGGTTGGCTTCAAAATAGGGTTCAATCAATCAGAATAGAGCTGGAAGGGACCTTGGAGTTCTTTCTAGTCCAGCCCCCTGCTCAAGCACAAGATGCTATACTACCGTGTTTCTCATATAATAAGGCCGGGTCTTATTTTTTTTTGAGCCCAGAAAAAATGGCTAGGCCGTCTTTTCGGGGGTGACTTAATTCCCCCCTCTTGCATCTTCAGGCGGGCGGGCGGCGACAGCTTGGATGTTGACCTCGGCATTGGTGGGGCACTTCATATCGGGGTCAATGCAGGCAGCACCATATCCGGGTGTGCAACAAAAGTACTTCCTAACGGCAAGCCCCCCCCCCCCACCATTCCCCCCCATTTCGCATGTTTTAATATAGGCCTTAATTTGGGGGGAGGGGCTTAATTTCATTTCATGTCTATAAAACATCCTGGGACTTCCTATTGGGGGAGGCCGTATTGTTGGAGAAACAGGGTATTTCAGACAAGTTGCTATCCAGTCTCTTCTTCAAAACCTCCAGGGATGAATCATCATCCACAACTTCTGAAGGCAAAGCTGTTCCACTGGTTAATTGTCCTCACTGTTAGGAAGTTTCTCCTTAATTCCAGGTTGCTTTCTCTGCTTAATTAGTTTCCATTCATTGTTTCTTGTCCTGCCTTCCGGTGCTTTGGAAAATAATTTGACTGCCCCTTCTTTGTGGCAGCTCCTCAAATACGGGAAGACTGCTATCATATCCCCTCTAGTCCTTCTTTTCATTAGACTAGCTATACCCAATTCCTGCAATTGTTCTTCGTATGTTATACGAAGAACGATTGGATGGATTGTAGACATCCTAAGTAAGGCTACCTTGAGTTATGATGGACCCCTTCCCCGCAAAAAACAAAACAAAACTCAAATTTCACAGTTCTAACAGCCCTCTGCTGGACCATGTGATGCATTTTGGGTGCTTGGCAACCAGTCCATATTTACAGCGGATTGTCATATGCAAAGGATCAGGATCATACATTAGGTTGCAATTCAAACATGTAATGTTCAAGCTTTATCTAGTTCAATCCTAAATTGGCACCAGATGAGGGCCTTCAGAATCCAAGCAAAGTTGGACTTGGGATGTCTGTGGCAATGTAACAAGTCTAAGCTGATGACATGCTTGATCCCGCCCCCTTAGCTCTGCCTGCTTTTCTCCTACATGGACATGTTTAGCCTGGAGACATCAAGAAGGAGTCACAGATGTCTCCAAGGATCGGAAGAATTGTCATGTAGAAAGCAGGGAAAAATTGTTCAACGCTGTTCCAGAAGATAAAGGAGTTTAAATTGCAAATACATTTATGCTGGACACCAGGAAAACATTCCTAAGATTCATTCAACCATGAAATATCCTTAAGAGAAGGTGGACTCCTGTTCATAGGAGGACTTCAGAGACTGGCCATCTGTCATTTCTGCACTGGGGAGGGTATCGTGCTCTTTTAGATAACTTTGCTTCTATGATTACAGTTTGGAACTCACCACCCCCTCTCCACAAAAGAAAACTGCCACATGACTTTGAACAGAAGGCATTTAATGCCATGTACAGGTAGACCTCGAGATACGACTGTAATGGGGCCTGCCCATTATGGTCTCATGTCGCCAGGCCATTAAAGGAAGCATATTGATGAATGATTTTCCCCTCCCACCCATTGCAGCTCTCCTCAATGAACAATTAAATCAAGGGTCTTCAAACTTGGCAAGTTTAAGACTTGTGGACTTAATCCTATGTAGCTTTTTCTCTGGTAATATCACACTACTAACTAGAGCACACAAAACATTTGCTAGACCAATACTCGAATACAGCTCATCAGTCTGGAACCCACATTACGTATCTGATATTAGCACAGTTGAGAAAGTCCAGAAATATTTCACAAGAAGAGTTCTCCACTCCTCTGCTCGTTGTAGAATACCTTATTGCCACCAGACTTGAAATTCCAGACCTAGAAAACCTAGAACTACTCCACCTTCTGTCTGATCTAAGTGTAGTATATAAAATCATACATTGCAATGTCCTACCTGTCAATGACTACTTCAGCTTCAACCATAACAATACAAGAGCAAACAATAGATACAAACTCAAGAGGTCTGTAGGGGGTGTGCATAAATGCACCAACGTGCCTACCGTCCCTGTCCTGTTGTTTCTTCAATACTGATGGATGCTGGTAGGCACAAGCAGATTTTTTTTCCCCCTTATTTTCCTCCCCAGAAACTAAGCCCGACCACATAGTTTCGTAGCAAAGCATGGGTATCGAGCTAGTAATGAAATAATGAATAGAATCAAAATCACATGAAGTATTAGTACTGCTTTATAAAGCTTTAGGAAGATCACACCTGGAATACTGCATCCAGTTTTGGTCACATTACAAAAAAAGATGTTGAGACTTTGGAAAAAGTGCAAAGGCCCAAAAACATACAAAGAATGGTTGCAGGGTATGGTCAGTCTAGAGAAAAGAAGGACTAGAGGTCTATTCTGATTGAATAATGGGTATAGCTTGCAGGTATCTAAGTTTTTATTTAAAGATTTCTGAATGTAAAAAATATCCAACACAGGAAAGTTGTGGGTTCTCAATCTCTGGAGATCTTTAATAAAAAGCTAGACAATTGCCTCTTGAGAACAAACTAACTGGCTTTCTGGAGACTGCAGAGGGTTGGACTAAATGATCCTTGAGCTTCTTCCAACTGGACAATTCTGTGATTCTGTGCAAGGACATAATCTTGATCAGAAAATACAACTGCCATCATCTTAGGAAATACACATTTTCCTTGTATCTTTGCTTTGATGTTGAAAGGAACACTAAGTCGGTTGTTAATTTTCTTAAGAGGCATAATTTTTTAAGCAGGTTTCTATGAAAAGCTACATGGAAGTATTTATAACTAAAACCCAAACTTCAAAATGGTTTTGAAACAAAATCCAAATGCATGCATTTATCTGCAGGTCCTGCTATATGCTGATCCACATCTGCCCAGCAACGAGGGAACTGGGTTTACATTTAGAATCATTATTGTAACTTATCACCATAGGCCATTTTTAAAGACTGAACTGGAATGAGTTGCTACTTAGCTAATTCATGGAATGCAAAGAAGAGCTTAAGTGGACATACACATGCAGATTGGTCTGGCCTTCATTTATCCCTTAACAGTTTAGCAAATATTTAACATGGGACTGGAAAATTTCCAGACACCCTTCAGGTTACCGTGGTCACAACATACTTGGCCATAATAGCAAACACCAAGAACTACAAGACCGTATTTTCCAACCAAGGTTGACCTTTCCACCTCTAGTATAAAATTATTAGTGGCTCTCCATTCTGCTGGGACTAGAGTTAGCCACAAATCCTGCTTTTTTACAGTAGCATCAATGCTATGAGATTCTCTGCCCCTTTATATCCTTACCTGCTCTTATTTCGTTAGGAGTCAGAACATTCTTCAAAACCTAATGCTTTAAGAGAGCTTTTGAATTACAGATGTCCCCACTAGTTTGTATGACTTATTGACATTGTTTTTATATTTTTCCCGTCATTGCATTTGGGACGATTGTTTGTTCTTATGTAATTTTACTTGTACCACTGATATTTTATCATTCTGATTATAACCCTTTGAAATATCTTGACTGTGGCAAGTGAAAAATTGCCGGAATGGATAAATAAGCAAATGTTTGGAAAGATTAAATATTTTGTTCTCATATAGATTTACGGCTCTGGAGCAAATGGTCAACGGATAATCTTTCAGGGTATTATTTTCATATTCGGTAATGTACTCAGAGAAAGGAAATCTTTAAATTCTCTCAGAACTGCTGAAAACCAGAAAGAACATGAGAAAGAAAAATTTGTGAATATCAATCTTGGAACAAACCTCACTAAGCAAAAGGCTTTGCTTACCTAGCCTACAAGTTTCAGACTGCTGCAGTGAGACACAATAGGAGGTATTTTAGGTTGAACAGAAAGAGACCAGGCTGAACAAATAATATTTCTGGCTGATTTTGCAGGCACCTTCACAGCCAGAACTTCTAAACTGATACTAAAGAATTGGGAGTGTTATACAGGTAAGTCCTTGACTTACAAAGCTTGTTTAGTGACAAAGTTCAAAGTTCATTTTTATCATGTGATATCCCTGAGGATGCTGCAACCATCCTAAGTGTGAGAGACCTCACAAGTTACACACTCTCACAACAACCCGCTTTTCTTCTCCACACAAGTTATTCAGCATTTTTTTTTTTATCATTTTGCACAATTTGTCTTGATGCTCCCAGTCACAGGAAGGAACATGCAATTTTTCTGACTTCTTAAGTTTCCTCACCAAATACTAATATGTTGTCACCACCCACGTGTGTGAGATTTCAACAGTCATTTTCAAACAACTTCTTGATTCATGGTGAAGGAAAACAGTACACCTCTCTAAACAGTGTCTGGGAGGTTGTGGTTGCTGACACGTCAAGAAACTGACAGATTCCATGAATGAGAAGGCTTATGAGTGTTATGAAAAGAAGGGTGGCTATATTGGTCACTGTTTTTTTTAATGTCAGAAATGCTTATTTGTTCATTTTGAGTTGTTTTCTTATTATTCTCACTTTAACATGACGGAAACAAACAAGTGAAAGGGGAAAATTTTTGTTTTTCATTTAGTTACTGTAAGAATTCTGCACACTAATAGTTGCTCAATAATTGTACACAGAAAAACCAATCCCTCAACTTTTACTTTCTTAAATGTTCAGGTTTTTAGGTTTATTAATGTTTTGGATTGACCAAGAGCACTGTGGTTTGTTTAATAATAAAATTAATCCTCAAAAATACAACTTGCCTAATAATTGTGCACAAAGCGTAATCTGTTTTAACTGCTTTTCTCAGAAGGCCACTACAGGGCATTGAATGCCAAAACAACTAGACTCAAAGGCAGTTGTTTTCCCTCATGCCACATCACTCTGTAACACCCAATTCCCACAGCACAGTCTTAGGTTTAAGCAATTTATCCAGGTAGTAAGATGTCTTGCTCTAATCACCTTTCTCATTTCTCGTCTTCCCTCCTTATCTTCTTCTACTGATATCTTATCTTATCCTTTATCACTTGGTTTGCATCTTATGATTAATGATTATAAGCATGATTTATGATCTATTACCTGTGGTTGTTGTAGGTAGATGCACTGAGATGCACTGGAGACAAATTCCCTGTATGTCCAATCACACCAGGCCAATAAAGAATTCAATTCAGTAAGTGCCAGAAATTTTGGGAGGAGAGAGAAGTTGCTAAGTGAATCTAGCACAGGGGTCTCCAAAACTTGGCAACTTTAAGACTTGTGGACTATGCTGGCTAGAGAATTCTGGGAGTTGAAGTCCACAAGTCTTAAAGTTGCCAAGTTTCAAGACCTCTGATCTAGAGGGCCATAGAGAATTGTATGCGATGTATGATGTTACATTTGGGGCATTTTCTATAGTCTTGTGAGGAACACACCACTCTCAAAAGTAACTTGTCTGTACTAGCTCTTTTCTCTAATGTGAACTTTGTACGAATTGGTGCAACCAATGCTCAGCATAAACACTTCAGGGCAAACATTCATTTGCTCTTTCCTTTCCTTGAACTTCACACAAACGAACAGAAAAAGTCACATTAAATAATCGCTTGGCATCCAATGATCAGTTTTGGCAACGAGGCCTCAATCCCAGCCAGGACTTTTCTTTTTTTAGTTAATATTTGGCAGAGGCTTATGCATGTCACTCAACACCCCGTGCAATAAGATCTGTCTTTGGGTTGGCCCAGATCCATGCACATTATGGCCACTGTCACGTCCAGCCTGACACACCCCTTGCGGCCTTGGCCACTTGTGCCATAAACTGTGTCAAACTTACCCAGCAGGGCACCTTTTCAAGAGGAGTGGCCCCAACCTGCCAACAGTCCCCTTTGCTCCTGGCTAGTTGCAAAATAGTGTACTATTGATCAAAAGGTTTAAGGTTTTGGAAACCACCTTAGCAAATCTGGTTTAGGTTTTTTTCCTCCAAGAAGGAAAGCAAACCAGAGATGTCAAAGGAAGCCCATAATTGAAGCCAAGTCTCTGACCTCCAGGACAGTTGCTGGGGAGGGGGGAGAATGGGATCTGCTAAATGCACCTTTGTGCATTTATTTGCAAGGCTATGCTAGGCCATGATGTAGGTAGGTAGGAAGGAAGGAAGGAAGGAAGGAAGGAAGGAAAGATTTAAGAAAGGGAAAGAAAAAAGAGAAGGAAGGAAGAGGAAAGAAGGAAAAAAGAATTAAAGAAATGAGAAAGGAAGGATGGAGGGAAGGAAGGACAGGTTAATAAAAGGAAAAGGAAGAGAAAGAAGGAAAAAAGAATGAAAAGAATTTAAAAAGGAAAAGGAAAAGAAAAAGGAAGAAAAGGAAGAAAAGAAAGAAAGAAAGAAAGAAAGAAAGAAAGAAAGCTGGACGTAATAAGGAAACCTGAATCTCATAAGCAGCAGGATGGGGGTTTTACAATAACATTCGAACTGCCTTATTTATCTATTTATTTTGAAATGTTTTCGTCCCCCTGCCGGAGTTCTACAGAAACCCTTCGAAAGGCCCTGGGTGCAAAATGACTCTTCAATCTCAATCCCAGGCAGGCAAACTTGAGCAGGTCACTTAAAAACAAACGAACCAACTAACGACACAAAAAGAAGCATTTCGAGAGAAACCACCCGAAGCGTCATCTTTGCACGGTCACTTTTGCACCGTTACAAGAAGTCCCGTGCGACACTTGGGGGCTGCGCTCGCCCCCCCTCCCCCGCTCCCCGCCCAAACAAGCCCGCCGAAATTCCCAGGGCCCGGTTCCCACCGCGGCCCACTGCAGTATCTCAATAGCCAGCACCGTCTTTTGCAACGCCGTTGCAACCCTCCCGCCGGCCGTTTCTATGGCAAAGCTCGGTGCTCTCAATACCCGGGTCCTCGCATGCATTTACGCTACGCAAACAACAACACAACACAAGGAAAGCTTTTGAGCCCCGGCCTTGCTTTTAAAAGCTCAAACATCCCTCCTCCCCCCAAAAAAGAAACCCCACAAAGCAACCGCGCGCAGGGAAATCAAGTGTGCCTTTTGCGCTGTCCCGCTTCGAGAAAAGCAAGGTTTCTTCCGGGCAAAATAAAAACCACAACCCTTGCAAAACAAAAACAAAAACAAAAGGCTTGCAAAACGGAACGGCGGCCTAGATTGCAAAACGGTTGTCTTTGTAAAACGGGGCCCTCCCTCGGCCCGTCCAGGTTGCAACTAGGGTTGCAAAATACAGGCCCGAACTTTAAAAAAAAAAAACCCAAAACCCTCAAAAGTGCATTTATAAAAAGATTTGAGTATGTCAGAGGACGGAGCAATTCGTGGCAAAGAGATGCGTCCCTCGGATTGCGTTTTGCAGAGCATCCCACCCCCATAAAATACAAATAAAGGCACCGTTCCGGATTGGCTCCCTATTATATACAACCTGATCTGCAAAAAAAAAAAAAACCTAAGCAAATTATGTATTTTTTTTATAAATAAATGCCTCCATTGCCATCGAACCCGCCCGAAAGAAATCGCCCGGCAGAGAAGAGCCAGCCAGGACGAATTTATTTCGGAAAACTCCTAACTTGCAAATAATAATAATAACAACAAAAACGTGATGCATTTTTGAATGTTCAGTTGACTGTTTCATGTTTAAACAATGAAGTATATAATAATACTAATATTAATACTAATGATACTAATAATACTAACACTAACACAATAGTAATAGTAACGATAATAGATGCATTTTTGAATGTTCAGTTGAGTTTCAAGTTTAATGAATTAAGATGATAATAATAATAATAATAATAATAATAATAATAATAATAATAATAATAATAATAATAATAACAATAATAATAATAATAATAATAATAATAATAATAATAATAATAATAATAATAATAATAATAATAATTGGTTAGGACTCAAGATGTTTAGATACCAACCAGCTCCAAAGGCTGTGAATCTCACTAAGATTAACCAATAATAATAGATGCATTTTTGAATGTTCAGTTGACTGAGTTTCATGTTTAACGAATAAAGTATATGAGGTAGTAATAATAATCTCAACACAATAGCTTTTTTGCGCGCGCGCGCGTCCAGCCGTGCTCACCTTCTCCTCTGCAAAGCTGTAAAAATCTCCGTTGCAACCGGCCGGCATTCGGTCCATTAAACTAGCATGATGGTTGGTTCTCACCAAGGCCCAAGCTGGCTTGTTTCTTTGTTAGTTTGCTGCTTGCTCCATCTTAGAGAGCCGGGAGAAAGAGAGGCAGAGGCGGCGTTGGCGGGGAGGTTCATTTCGCCATGGTGGGTGTGGATTGTGGTGGTGGGGGCGCTTCGTTGTCCTTTGGGGCGGGCGGAGGATCGCGGTTTCTTTTGGTGGGGGGTGGTCGGGAAAGAGGGATTGGGGAGTGGGACCCCGCAGGCCGAGTTTTGCAAAGCAGCGGCTCTTCTCCCCGGGGTTGCAATCGAAGCTCCCGCCGCCCTTGCTTGCTTGCTTGCTTGCTTGCTTGCTGCTGCTGCTGGGGATCGCCAGCAAAGTGGGTGCAAAAAGGAAAGAAAGAAAGACAAAAAAGGGGGGGGGAGAAAAAGAAAAGAGGGGAGGGGAAAAAAAAGGGGGGTGGAAAGCAAAAACAAAACAAAACCGAGAGGCTGAGAGAGCGGAGCGCAGAGCAAGCCGCTTCCCGGGAGGGGGGGGAGCAGGGGAAAGAAAGAAGAGCCGGCAGCGGGGCGGTTCAGCCTCCTCCTCCTCCTCCCCCCGCAAGAGAGCTCACTGCTGCCGTGGCTCCTCCTCCTGAGCGCTCCAGCGGGCGAGCGAGCGGAGGAGGAGGAGGAGGGGAGAGGAGACGAAAGCTGGCGCGCGGCCCAGAGGACGGGCCGCACGCGGGAGCGCGCTCAGCTATTCCCTCCCCCCCCCCCCCCCCCCCCTCCGCGCGCGGCGGAGGCCAAGATCTAAAAATGCTGCGGCGGAAACACACGCACCTACGTACACCCTTCGCTTGGCTGTTGAGGCGCGCTTCTGAGGGACTGCCTGTCACAAAAGATATTATAATATTATAAAGATATTATAATATTTGTAGCCTCTTCTGTTCTGTTGAGGAAGAATAGAATAGAATAGAATAGAATAGAATAGAATAGAATAGAATAATAACTGTGTTGTCACTTTGAATGTACACTAATAGGCATGTCAGAAAACTGGAAGAATAAAGAAAGGAAGATGTTTCGCTTCTCTCCCAAGAAGCTTCTTTAGTTCTGTTGAGAAAAAATAGGGTAGAATAGGATAGAACAGAACAGAATAGAATAGAATAGAATCATAACTTCATTGTCATTTTGAATGTACACTAGTAGGCATTTCAGAAAAGAGGAAAAAGAAAGGAAGGAAGAAGATGTTTCGCTTCTCATCCAAGAAGCTTCTTTAGTTCTGTTGAGAAAAAATAGGATAGAATGGAATAGAATAGAAATAGAATAGAATAGAATAGAATCATAACTTTATTGTCACTTTGAATGTACACTAGTAGGCATTTCAGAAAAGAGGAAAAAGATAGAAAGGAAGATGTTTCGCTTCTCGTCCAAGAAGCTTCTACAGTTCTGTTGAGAAAGGATGGGATGCTATGGGATGAGATGGGATGGGATGGAATGGAATGGAATGGAATAGAATAGAATAGAATAGAATAGAATAGAATAGAATAGAATAGAATAGAATAATAACAGTTTGAATGTACACTAATAGGCATGTCAGAAAAGAGGAAGAAGAAAGAAAGGAGAAAAATGTTTCGCTTCTCTTGAGGAAGAAGACATTTCCTTTCTCATCCAAGAAACCTCAAAGTTTTTGGCTGGATGCTGGAGGGGAGAATGGAAGGATTAGTTCTGACAGATTAGTTGTGCCAGAGACCAATGTTTCTATCACATAAATCAACCTCTTATGTTGAATGCAAATAATTCCATTCTGATACAGTCAGAAACACAGTGCATATAAAACTAACATTTTATACTTCATGTAAATGACAAGCAGAGGTGTAAGACACTCTGATTCATAAACCGAACAGATGAGATTATCTTTGCATTGCAGAAAAATCCAAAGACAGCCCATGTTTTTACATTTGTTCTTACATTTCAGGCATGCTAAATCAGATAGGAAAAATGATTCATTGCATAAGAACAAAAACATGTGTTCATGCATCTAATAAAAGCACTCATAGAGAAGAGACTACAGGTAGTCCTTGACTTACGACCATAATTGAGCCCAACATTTATGTTGCTAAGTGAGACACTTGTTAAGTAAGTTTTGTCCCATTTTACGACCTTTCTTGCTACAGTTGTTAAGTGCATCTGGCTTCTCCGCTGACTTTGCTTGTCGGGAGGTCATAAAAGATTATCACATGATCCCAGGATACTGCAAAGGTCATAAATATGAGTCAATTGTCGAGTATCTCAATAATGATCATGTGACCAGATCATGTGGAGATGCTACAATGGTGTACAATAAGTCATTTTTTTCAGTTATAAAGTAACTTTGTTCACTAAATGAACTGTTGTAAGTCCAGGACTGTCTGTACTTGGGACCAACAAGTAGCTATCCGTCAAGGGGTTGCATGATATTTACTGGAAAGAGAATTCAGATTGTCGGAGTCTTTCATTTTCCATTGTTCCATTTTGAAACCCATTGTGTTGAAAAGACCCTTGTTTGGGAAAGAAGAAAAAGGAAAGCATTGACGTTTGACTTTGATGGAGTAGAATAAGATAATTACAACCTCATTTTTTTTTTACTTTTGCATAATAATATATACTAGCCAGGGACGTGGCGGCTCAGTGGCTAAGACACTGACCTTGTCGAACAGAAAGGTCGGCAGTTCAGCGGTTCGAATCCCTAACCCTGCGTAATGGAGAGCTTCCGTTACTTGTCCCAGCTTCTGCCAACCTAGCAGTTTGAAAGCATGTAAAAATGCAAGTAGAAAAATAGGTGGTTCCGTGTGCCTTTGGCGTTTAGTCATGCCTACCACATGACCACGGAGACGTCTTCGGACAGCACTGGTTCTTCGGCTTTGTAAAGGAGATGAGCACCGCCCCCTAGAGCCAGAAACGACTAGCAAGTATGTGTGGGGGAACCTTTACCTTTATATACTAGCCATCTCTATAACAACAAACCTATCTAATCAGCAAAACCCAAAATCAAAATTCCTTTTGTTCCACCTCAAACCCAAAGCCCAAAAGTGGTTTCTAAGTAAATGAATTGTATTTTTTTAATCAAAGCAGTCAATTTAGCCATTTCTTTATCGTCTACCCGTTACCCGTTCTGCCTCTTCCACTTTTCTGCCCCATTTTCATTTTTCTTTGCACGAAAATATATATTTTGATAAATGAATATATATGTGTGCACGCGCGCACACACACACACACACACGTGTGTGTGTGTGTGTGTGTGTGAGAGAGAGAGAGAGAGAGAGAGAGAGAGAATGGCCTCATTTGTTCATCCAAGCCCCAGCGGAAGGATCTGAAGTAGGAAACCATCAGCTGCAGGCAGAGACTTGTTTGGATTGCAAATCTCCCTTCCTGCTCAAAATTCATAGGAAAACCAGGACTACGCATGCACAGGAGTGACGAGTCAAGGGAAAAACAAGGGGGCAGGGAGGCAACGGTGGATCCAAGCTGCGTCAGTTTCGTCTGATGTTAAGCTGAATTCATTGCACAGAAACAACCCAGGATATGTTTTCGTAAGAACTCGCAAGAGTGCAATGTCTGGGGAAGCTGCAGCATTTGTGTTGCTTGTTGGTTTTACCAGTCTGAGTCCCAAAGCAATTCTAATTTTTACAAAGAATAACCTGCGTGTTCAAACACTTTTGGTGGCAGTTCTAGACTTAAAACTGAAGTTGATTTTAATTTTTCTGAAAAGATCTAGTATTATGTCTTAAGAAAAAAAGCTAATCCTATAATGTATACATACACAGGTAATCCTCCTCATAATTGGGACCATAAAATCCATTACTAAGCGGAGTAATCATTAAACAAGTTGCTCTTGATTTTATAACCGGGCTTTGCCATTAAACGAAGAATGCAGTTGTTAAGCAAATCATCCTGTCACTAAGCATCCGGCTTTCCCCTTTGACCTCACTTGTTAGAAACCTAGCAGGAAGATTGGAAAGGTGATCATATGAACACAGGATGCTGCAGTTGTGACCATGGGATGCTACCGCTGTCATAAAAAATGCACTTTGCCAAGCGGCCAGATTTGATCATGTGACTGTGGGGATGTTGCGATGGTCAAGTGTAAGTCACTTTTTTCAATGCCATTGTAACTTTCATCACTAAATGAATGGTTGTAAGTCGAAGATTACCTATATTCTCTTCTATTGAAAACATATTGTATTCCATTCCATTTTATCTCAGCACACCCTACCTGTGAAAGATTTGGAGAAGAAACTGCTATGTATACCACCTTGACTTTTGTGCAATTACTATCCTGCTGTCAGCCCCCTGGGCCTCTGGTATTATGGGAAGCAGCAGGCTTGCAAAAGAATCTCCTGTGTGAAAAACCTGTCAGACTAAAAAAACAAGAGAATTAACAATGCATGCAACCAGGTTTTAAGCAGGATAGTCAGTTTCTGAAGACAGTGCTTAAGATATTGGATTCTTGCATAATACCACATCTAATTCTAGTGTCATTTAGTGTTGAGAAAGGATTGACAATCTATAATTTGGGCCAGATCAAATTTGAATAGAGAAGAGAATAATAATGATAATTTAAGATGCAGAAGTGACTGTGATGTATCTCTGGGTTTCATTCAAGCACAAAGGATACAGAGGCAGCCATTCAGGTTGGTGCAGAGTTCAGATTTCATCCCATTAGCTCCCCCCTCCCCCCACAATGACGGTGGAAACATGACTCTTCTTTTAGCCAATCTGGCTAGTTGACTAAGCTACTGGCTGAAATTCTTGCAGTGCATCCCTCTAATGGAAAGGAGGGAGCTGTAAAACAGGAGAAGAAAGGGAGAGGGAAACCCAAGATAATGTAACAAGCTCCAATTAAACCTCAAGCTTCAACTGCTGAGCAACTTCCCTACTAGATGTATTTCACAATACAACCCTTTCATCTTCCGAGTTAATGTGCTACGGATGGACCCATCTTTGAGCCGGCCTCAAACAAAAGCTGGCCTAAGACGGATTGTCGCCCTTGCCAAACCCTTCTTTTTGTCTTCGCACCATCTGTTCTGAGCCGTTGCTGATCGAGGCTGCCCTGATTTCTGCATGTCACACATTTTCTCCTCTGGCTCTGCTGCAGAATTGGACACAGTATTCCATTCCTGCCTTAACCACCAGGCAAACTTACTCTCATGCAAATTGGTACGAGCGTCACCTGTACATTAAATGGGCAAGACAGGACAAAAATCAAGACATTGGAGAGTAGTGCTGTTGAAGGCTCCTGTGTATTCCTTGGACAGCAAGGGTGACTAACAAGCAAGTACTGGAGCGCATAACGCCAGACATGTCACTGGAAGACAAAATGCGTCTCGCTTACTTTGGCCATTGTCATGTGGGAGAATTCACTGGAGAAAACAATTACGTTTGGAAGAGTTAATGGTAAAAGGAAACCAGGCCACCAAGGAGCATGGTGTCTGGACGCCCTCAAAGCTGACACTAGCCAGAACATAAAACAACTCAAAGAGACAGTGCAAGATCAGAAGACATGGAGATACCTGGCCTAAAGAAAAACCAAAAGTCGAACTCAACCGAATGGATAATATCATCATCATCATGATGGGTGTCACCCATCCAACAGAGGACTTTGAATCGAAGCCTCACTGGTCCAGATCTATCCATCACTACATCATTTGTTCCAATGCTCCATTACCAAGGAGCCAAAGATTGGCCTGACCATCCTTGTAACATTCGCATCTTCGGGATGTCAAATTCTGTTATAGGTGGGATGCATGACCGACACAGGACTACCGACAGAAAGGAATATTTTTGGCTCAGGACTGAACTGTGTGGCCCTTGGTGCTGTCCAAGCTTGGCTCTTTTCTTGCAGACGTTTCATTACCCAAGTAGGTAACTTCATCAGTCCTAGAAGGCAACAGAGGACAATCCCCACTCCCTTCTATCTCTGATGATGTTACCTAGTTGATACAGTTTACTATGTTGAAAGTATATTTCACATGATATGTGGAGTTTTAAGGTTAGGGTGCCTCACTCAAATTCCAATTATAGTTTTCTGTACCACTGCAAAATCTTAAACATAAATCACAACTAGGTTTTTTAAAATAGAATCTCCCTCAACCTGACGCAAGAGAAAAGCTGTCCGGAGGTGAAAAACCATACTGACTAAATCCTTGGCATGAAGTGATGCACTTTGCTAATTTTTATTTCTCACGAACTTTTAAAATGCCCTTTGGGGAAAAGGAAGAAATTAACTTGAGCCTAAATTAAATCTGTGCGTGTTGCTGAATATCTAAGTGTGACATTGAAAGACATACAGTATCCAGCTGCATTATATCAGCCTTAGCAATATCTTGATTTAGAGCGGCTCAGGCAAAAGCATCAAGAAGCGAGTTTCACAGCTAATGGATCAATCAATCTAAGGTCAGGTATTTTTGGAACAGCAATCTTTCTTTTAGTGCTTTTCCCACAACGATTTCCCCTTTCCGGGATACGTTTCTCTTTTGCTAAGCTAAATCTAATCGAAATGTGCCTTTGGTTCTTTTCTTACCACTTCTATAGTTTGCAATCTTTGCAAAATAGGAAGTGGTTATTAACGTTAGATGGCCAAATCTGGCTTTAGGTTCCACCTTGGCTTACCTTTTCCAACAAGCCATGGAGTCGGAAGATCATTTAAAAGCAATTTATTAGAGTACTCTGATAAAGCTGGGTCTCCCCGTGAAAACATGGGACCAGGAAAAATGGCTTACATTTGCTTTTATAGTTAGCACAACAAAGAACTTCAAAAGTGGTTTGGTTTAGAAACTGTCCAGTTATATCACAAGAATTAAATTATCCCATAACAGGTGAGTAGTCATAGAAAAGAGGATTATATCCTGAGTAAAAGAAACATTTGTAAAGGAAAAACATCAAATTCGATATGGGTAAGACACATTATTGGCGCTTCCCAAAGTTGGGCTTGAATATTTTCTTTGTTCATGGAGGCTTGAAAACAGCTAAACAAACCAAATGGTTATGCTACTCCTGGTTTCTGAAAGAGGGCCTTTCCTGGAAACTTGAAGCTTTTATTAGCCATACATTTGAAAAAGCAATTTTAAAATTTAAATTAAAAAAAAGACCATGTTAGTTAACTAGGGCAACAGTACTATAAAAATCAGGTTTCAAGTATTTCAAAGCCCGTCCTGTGTGACTCTCGCTTACTTATTCTGTTTGGACAACTTGTAAAGAAGTAGAAAGGAATTTTCCAGGCGTCCAAAGCTTTTTCATTTTTCCATTTTCTTTTCCAGTAAAAGCCAAACAGTCTGTAAACCCAGAGCGAGAAGCCACAGACCACTGCTTCCTTGGAAGATTTGTTGGCACCAAAAAAAGTAAGATTCTTGTAGACCAAAAGAGATTTGTATCTTTTCCAAGATAGAACCATGTTCATTTTCTACTCTTGAACAGGGGTCTCCAACCTTGGCAACTTTAAGCCTGGAGGACTTCAACTCCCAGAATTCCCCAACTGGCTGGGGAATTCTGGGAGTTGAAGTCCTCCAGGCTTAAAGTTGCCAAGGTTGGAGCCCCCTGCTTTAGAAGATTAAGCCTGTTGTGGTTCTCACCGACAGAGTTTCTAAGACAGAACGTAGGAGAAATTTGCCCCTGCTTTGCAACTGTCCAAGACAAGCTGGGCAGATACGAGACTGTGCTGCATTTTTACAGGTATTTCCCAACTTACAACCATTCATTTAACAAACATTCAAAGTTACAACACCATTAATAAAAAATGACTCACAACCGGTCCTTGCATTTATGACCATTGCAGCATCCTCATGGTCACATGATCAGGATTTGAGCACTTGGCAACTGGCATGTATTTATGACAGTTGCATTGTTCTGGGGTCATGTGATCATCAAATGCAACCAGCTTCTGACAAGCAAAATCAATGGAGGAATCCAAATTCACTTAGTGACTATGTTGTTCATGTAACAATCGTGGCAAAAAGGGTCATAATCAGGTGCAACTCAGTAAACAATCACCATGATTAGCAACAGAAATTCTGGTCCTAATCGTTGTAAGACAAATTAAATTACGTTGAGGACTACCTGGACTATGGATTGTGACCAGGGCAGTATTTGTGGCAGGAAGAAATGGAAAATCCCAATTTCACCTCAGATCATAAAGCTCTGAAGTTAAATGGCGGTCTTGGCTTCAGGCTGGAGTTCAGAGGGAAATTATGTTAGAAGGAATCCTTCTATAGCAGTGAGGTCGTCCTTGAACCCAAATTAGGGGGAAACAGTATAGGTAGTCCTTGAGTTACAACAGTTCATTTAGTGACAGTTCAAAGTTAAAACGGCGCTGAAAAAAGTGACTTATGACCATTTTTCACATGACTGCTTCATGGTCACATGACCAAAATTTGACCCACTTGGCAACTGACTCATATTTATGACAGCTGCAATGTCCTGGGGTCATGTAATCGCCTTTTGCAAAGTCAATGGGGAAGCCAGATCCACTTAACAACCATGTTACTGACTTAACAACTGCAGGGATTCACTTTAGCAATGTGGCGAGAAAGGTTGCAAAATGGGGCAAAACTCACTTAACAAATGCCTCACTTAGCAACAGGAATTTTGAGCTCAATTGTGGTCGTAAGACGACGACCATCTGTACTTTAGTAAATACTTCAATTCTTTGTGCTTTTAAGTGTGTGGATGAAGAGGTCTTAATAACAAAATTACATTATTGTATATTTCTCAATTCAGTTTAATTGAGGGAGATATCCACTAGCCCATTCTTAAAATTAATCCCGGGCTCACCGTTGTTGTGTTGCTCTATTCCAGCGTTTTTCAAACTTGGCAATTTTAATGCTGGCTGGGGAATTCTGGGAGTTGAAGTTTGCCCATCTTAAAATGGCCAAGATTTTTTCAATCTTGCTCTATTGCATATGATCTTTTTTTTTTCAAGGCTTCATTATCATTGGACCCAGGTGGGGAGTTTTTCCCCCTACTTCCAAACATCTCTGCTTGCAAAAGTAAGCCAAAGTTAATCCTTGTGCAATCTTAATACATAATGTGCATATTGACAGCTCACGGTACCTGTCTAAGCAGCTCCAGCCAATCTTGATGCTCAGTGGTAAATTATTTTAACTAAGTCATCAGAACTGACCAAGCCACTTAATGTGTTAATTAATTCTAATCACTGTTTGTCTCCATTTAATTGTACAGTCTTGGTAAGATGGGGAATATTTAGCACATCCCACTCTTGAGCAGTTTCATGCCTGATTTTGCTGCAGGCTATAGTTAAAATTCCTACAATTACAAATGTTGGCACACAATCTTCCTGGGTGATGTTTATGATAATGCATAATATGTGTATATATATATCTTCAGATGCCAATCTGGAAAACTCTGGATTCCCAAGTCTAAAAAGTCAGCTGGGTGTTTTGTTTCTGTTAACCTTTACATTCGTTTTAAGCAGCGATGAAAATCAGAGATTATTATTTTTTTTTAAAAAAAGGCTTGCCTGCCAAGCAGAGACTATTTAACACACGATCTTAAGTTGTTCAGAAGCTGCTGTTCTCAGTTCTTTACTCTAAACCACAATAAACTTTCCGTTTGGACTTTTACAAGGTTGGTTAGAAGATTCCTGTTTTGAAGCAGACAGCAAATATCAGATATTGCCCAACTCACTCAAACAGCAGGTGTGTTTGTCCTTTGTTTGAAAGAAAATATATTTTCTTGCTGGTTTTCTTTTCCTGTGGAAAGACAGTAAAATACCGAGTTTTGTAAAATGTATGCCTCTCACACAACCTTGGTTCTGGATCTTTTTATTTATCTGCTAGTAGTCCTTGACATACGACCACAATGGAGTTCAAAAATCCTGTTGCTAAGTGAGACATTTGTTATGTGAGTTTTGCCCCCATTTTACAACCTTTTGTTGCCCTGGTTGTTAAATGATTCACTGCTGTGGTTAAGTTAGTAGCAAGGTTGTTAAGTGAATCTGGCTTCCCCATTGATTTTGCTTTTCACAAGGTCGCAAAAGGGGATCATGTGATCCAGGGACGCTGCAATTGCCATAAATAATGAATCGGTTGCCAAGCAACTGAAGTAGTTGGCGTGAGCTTCAATGGACTCCAGAACATGGTAGAGGACAGGAAGGCCTGGAGGAAGGTTGTCCGTGGGGTCGCAATGGGTCAGACACAACTTCGCAACTAGCAACAACAACAACACACAAAGCCACGATGTGTTTAGATGTCCTTTGGCTCAGCGTGAGATATAAACTCAATCACAGATTGTATTTTGGACTAGTTCAGGTGGAAATCGGAACAGCCAAAGGTCACAGTTCATTAACAACAATATGGAAGTAATTTGGGCATTGGTGTCCTGCACTGGTTTTCTTGGTTTGCACAGCTGTCTTGGTTTTCTGATTTCCAAATCCAACCTACAACTTGGATTTTTTGGATTGCTAAGACTATTTAAATTAAATTACAATCTGCTACAACGTTTCTCAGCCTTGGGAATTTTAAGATGTGTGGACTTCCCCAGCAAAGAAAGTTGGGGAATTCTGGGAGTTGAAGTCCACGCATCTTAACATTTCAAAGGTTAAGAAACACTGACCTATTATGTTCAAGTCAACTGGAATGGATAGTATAGCCAATGCTAATCATCGACACACAGTCTTTCCTCTTCTTTTTTTCTAAGACCTCCCACTAATATTTAGTGCAGACATACCATAGGATAACACTACAGAACTCCACATCTTATGTGCAAACGAGCAGGACTCCACATCTTATGTGCAAACGAGCAGGAATGGAGAAATTCTGTGCACATTGTCCTATTTTAAACTTTAGCTTTAGCATCCTTGTCATGGGCAGTCCGAGCTTTCAAAATGGTGACTGTTATGTTCAGGTTCATTTAAGACGAGAGACTTCGGCTTAGTAACAACAGCTCTTTATTTACTGGCTAGAACAAGCTTAAAAAACAATAGCAGCCGCGGAGGCTCTTTTATAGAGCCCGCCGCGGCTAGGCAGCCAATGACGGCGCTTCAAGTCTGCCACGCTTGGTTTTAGCCAATCGCGGCAGACTCTTAGCGAGCCAATCAGAACTGTCCAAGCTGTCCAATCAGGTAGCGGTCTAAACGGACCAATGGGAATGCGAGGCTTCAAGTCTATGGATATGGAACAGTGACAACTGAGGGAAGACCACCCCTCCTCTCCTAGAAGAATTAAATATTTTGAGAAATATTAAAAAGGCAGAATATTATACTGTATTTCCCTAAGGGAGGAATGGAGAAATATGCTCTTGGAGACAGAAAAAGACAGCCCCCACCTTTCTTAATAGCCTCCAGCAGATATTTTTTGCCCATTAAGAAAGACTGGGCCATCCTATTTAGAAAAACAAAAGACCTTCAGCTCCTGGATGATGGGATTAAGACATGACCCTCCAGGCCATAATAGGATTAACCTACGAGCAACAGAGCTCACTACATTGCACAGTCTCCTTTTTGGGGGGTGGGGGGTAAATTTTATTTGAGTTTTCACAAAAAGAAAATAAATACAAATAAAACATCTTTTTTGAAAGCAGCATAATCCCGGGTTACATTTCTTCGTACAGACGCAATTTCAGGTTCATGCTCATTTTTATACTCTCTTCCATATCTTATTACTATTTTACATTTTCTACATAGCTTCTCCCCTCTTTTAATCTTCTCAATTTTATTTTATTTATTTCATCTCAATTCAAATCATTATATTTATATTTTTTATCTGTCCTGTTTCAATTGTCTATTATCTTTTCTCATTAAACAAAATTTCTCCTGTAGTTACTGATTGGAGTATGATGCCTTTATATCTTTCCCCTAAAGTTGTAACACTCAGTATAATACATAACTTCCATTCGGATTCTGCTTGGTACATTCTTAAACTACACACTGTATTCTTGAAAAAAAAAGAAAAAGTTATAAATGTATATAATTAAAGACAACATTCCATTCCAATTCAATTCTATCGTTAATATTAATATTCATTAAAGTCTTAACATTTTTCACATTGCTTTTCAATTAAATATCATACTTCTATGGGAACAATTATAAACTTTCCATAGTTATTCACCCGCCCCCCTTCACCCAGCAAACTTCAACCAAACTTATCTCACAAACATGACTTCACATGGCCCCATGGGAGTCTGACAACAGCCAATAGAATGCATGTTCTTGCACAGGAACAGGAAGCTGAAGTTCAAAGCCCAAGAGAACCATTAAACCATCTTTCCAATCAGCCTCCATGTTTCCAGTGCCTTTCTCCTGGCTTGGAACTGAATCAGATGGATCTTTCTTCCAACACATGTTTTGCAGATGGTCTAGCTATGCAGGGCTGATGAGATCTCACGGGCCTCAGCCTTTGGAAAGATGACCGCCTTCCCCAGGCAGGTCAGAGACAAGCACCTTGCCCTACTTTCCCAGCAAAAAGCCTAGGGTTGTTTACACCATTGCATGACGTGATGGTTGTAAGAAGTGCTTCCAACTGGAGCAGGTGGAAAATAAATTGCGCTATCTGTACATTGCCCTCATTACATGTTAAGTTTGTGGACTTTGCTCTCATTTCTGGCGGACGGTGACGTCAAGGGGAGTTGGTGCCTAGTTAGCACATTTGTGTGCGGGGAGGGAAATTGTTTAGGGGGAGGGAAATGTTGAGGATCTCAGAAACCTAATCACTCCAGCAGGATAATAAAAATGTGAGCAGAATATTGTCGAGTGTCTGGACAATATCCTGTTTTTTGTTTGTGACAACAAAGATTGTGTACAGGTAGTTCTCAACCCATGACCATAATTGAGCAACAAAATTTCTGTTGCTGAGCGAGAAAATTGTTAGTTTTGTCCCATTTTACAACCTTTCTTGCCACAGTTGTTAAGTGAATCACTGCAGGGAACCAGTTCTTCCACAGGTAGTCCTCGGCTTACGACCACAATTGAGCCCCGGATTTCTGTTGCTAAGCAAGACAGTTGTTGTGAGCTTTGCCCCATCTCACAACCTTTCTTGCCACAGTTGTTAAGTGAATCACCGCAGCTTTTAAGTTAGCAACATGGTTGTTAAGTGAATCTGGATTCCTCCTTGATTTTGCTTGTCAGAAGGCTGCAAAAAGTGATCACATGATCCCGGGACACTGCAACCGTCATAAATATGAACCAATTGCCAAGGATCCCAAATTTTGGTCGCGTAATTGTATGGATTGTTGGAAGAAAATATCCTTCTGGGTTCAGTTCCAAGTGGGGAAAAAGACACTGGAAACACGGAGGCTGTTTGGAAAGATGGTTTAATGGTGGACAGGACCACATGCCTTGGAGCTCCAAAGCGAAAAGGATCATCCCATGCTTCAAGGTGAAGGAAAAGATCCAGAAGGGCTGATATGCTGAGAGTGCCTGGGTTGTATAACCTTCCTTGGGATTTGAATTGGAGCTTGTATTCTGATTGCTTGTCAGATTCCCATGGGGCCAACCCTGTAGGCTGTCCTGAGTTCCAGGCTTGGTTGAGCCTTGCTAGATGATGATACACTGAAAGGGCTTTTGGGCAATTGCTATAGCTTTACCAGGAGACCTTTGTTATGTAAAGTATTCTGGCCCAGGCCTTAATGACCCACCCATTAACAAAGGTTTCTGCTTCTGAGGTGTTTCTGCTTTTTCAGGGGTCCCCAACCACCGGGCCCCGGACCGGTACCGGTTCGTGGAACATTTTCTACCGGGCCACCGGTTTGCTGGGCGCCGCCATCTTGTTTTCATGAGAAAGTGCTTCCGGTGAGCTTTTCCGGTTGGAAAGCGGCGTTTGGGTCCTGAAGGAATCCTCGCGCCTTAGTTTCATCGAAGGGGGGGGCGGCTTTGAACAAAACTAAGGCGCGAGGATTCTTTCAGCACCCAAGGCAAGGCGAGCCAAGTGACCGTCCCGAAGCCGTCCCGAAGCAAAGCCCATCGACAAAGGTGCAAAGGAGGAGTTGAAGGTGGCAGGGAGAAGCGGGGGACAGCTGGCTGGCCGGTTGCTCGGCTCACCTTGCCTTGTCATGCGTGCTGATGCTGGTACCGGGCTGCGGATGATTTTGTGATGCCGGTACCGGGCCGCGGCACAAAAAAGGTTGCGGGCCACTGTGCTTTTGAGTTTCTACTCTTTTTAAGGGAAATATTCTGCCTTTTTAATATTTCCTAGGATATTTCAATTTTCTAGGAGAGGGTTGGGTGCTAACTTCCTATGGGATGCTGCAACGCAGTGGTGGGATTCAATTTTTTGTTGCTACCGGTTCTGTGAGCATGGCTTGGTGGGCGTGGCAGGGGACAGATACTATAAAATCTCCAGTCAGAGGTGGTATTTGTGGTTCTCCAAACTATTCAAAACTTCTGCTACCAGTTCTCCAGAACTGGTCAGAACCTGCTGAATACCACCTCTGCTGCAATGGCCATAAGTGTCAACAGCCATAAGTCCATTTTTTCCAGTGCCATTGTAACTTCAAAAGGTCACTAAATGAATATCAAGAACTACCTAAGTTATCTCTAAAAGTGACTCTTATTGAATCCACTTGGTAGCAAATAATGTAGAATCTCTCTACGCTTCTGGACAATGATAACCAAATTAAAATAGGAACTACAATATTTTGGAGATTTCTGTCTGGGAAGATAACTCTATCTCTAGGACTTGATTAAAATCAATACTTTGAATCTGTTTGAATAAATTTGTTAATAGTTACTACAGCAACCGTTCTTGTGAGTTGGCTACTCAGCTAATTTTTCTTTCCTGCAGCTTGTTTCCATCCTCATGAGAATGAGAACTATGTGACTTGCAACCCTTGTAGAGTTTTTTTTCTTCAGCGCCAAGAATGTACTTGTTCCTATATTTGACCCACAAAGGCTGCTTCTAAAGGGAATAGAAGTAGATGTGTTGAGTGTTTTGGATTTTTGGCATACTTTAAGACAGAAAGATCAAGGGCTCAATTCTTCCACCATGTGCATTCAATCCACTGTTTCTTTTCTTTAAATTATTCGAGAAGAATATAGATTCAGAATTAAAAGTCAAGGCTCAAAAGGGTGGGAGATTTGTCTTAGCTTCGGACAATAAATTTAGAGAAGTGTTTTTCTCAACCTCAGCAAGTTTAAGAAATGTGGGATTCAATTCCCAGACTGTCTGGGAAATTCTAGGAATTGAAGTACACTCCACTGCTCTCAATAGCTTGAAATTTTGCTCTTGGGCAACCTTGAACTACGCCGCCTACGGTTGGACTTGAGCGTAGTACACGGAATTATCTGCTACAATGTCCTACCAGTCAATGACTACTTCAGCTTCAACCGCAACAATGCAAGAGCACACAACAGATACAAACTCAATGTAAACCGCTCCAAACTTGATTGCAGAAAGTATACACCTTCAGCCACAGAGTGGTCAATGCCTGGCCCTGTTGTTACATCCTCTAACCCCCATTCCTTTAATCTTAAACTATCCACTATTGACCTCACCCCATTCCTAAGAGGTCTGCGAGGGGTGTGCATAAGTGCACAATCATGCCTACCGTCCCTATCCTATTGTCCCCATTTATTTGTACCTTTTTTCTGTATTCTTAATCATGTTTATACTTATACCTATTAACCTGTAAGCGATTGACAATTCAAATAAATAAATAAAATAAAATAAGTGTCTGAATTTTGATTATGTGACCATGGGGATGCTGAAAAACGGCCATAAGTCACTTTTTTTAGTGCCATTGTAACTTTGAACTGCTATAAGTCAAAGACTACTTGTATGATCCTGTTAATGTTCATTGTCACATTCAGAAAGGTGTGTTTCCTGCAATATAATGAGTTTACAAGTTCCTAGAATTCTAATCCTTGTACAGTTCTTGCCTTCAGCCAGTTTGAACCAGTCCTTATCAAAATTCCACATTCATGCATACATGGTTAGGAAAAATGTTGACGCAGTCCATCGATTACAAGCCCAAAATATTTTTGTTAGGTATTATATCTGAAAAGTATGATAAAGGGGAACATATATTTAATATTACTTGTTTTGACATAAGCAAGAATTGTATTTGCACAGCATTGGAAAAATGAGGAAACACCTGCAGTTGAAGATGTGATTTGAACAATTTTAAATTATGTTGAAATAGACAGGTTGACACTAAAAATAAAGGAAAAAGAAGATACAGAATATTTTCGAAATGGTTGGATAATAGAAGTAGAAATTAGGACTTGGAAATGTATTATTATGTAAACAAATAGATCCAGACAATGCACTGTTCACTCAGAACCTATGTATGCAAAACAAAAATATATAAATAAACTGTTAAAAAACCCCTCCACATTCACATGGAGAATGTTCTTGGTCACTTCGAAGAACTAAAAACATTAATCAAAGAGAGACTCCTTGTC
Organism: Pseudonaja textilis; assembly: GCF_900518735.1. Next base: position 2,929,035 of record NW_020769399.1, read on the forward strand.
ACCGAAAACATGACTCAAAGGGGCCTCCCCTCTCCTGACCCCATCGCTTTGCTGGCTGAGGAATTCTGGGAGTTGAAGTCCACAAGTCTTCATTCTTACTCCCAGAATTCCCCAATGAGCCATGCAGCTGAAGTTCACAAGTTCAACTCTAAGAGGTGTGGACTTCAACTCCCAGAATTCCCCAGTCAGCCATGCAGCTGAAGTTCACGAGTTCAACTTAAAGAGGTGTGGACTTCAATTCACAGAAGTCCCCAGCCATGATAGCAGTCTTCCAATATTTGAGGGGCTGCCAGAGGGAGGAGGGGGTCAAGCTATTTTCTAAAGCTCCTGTAGGCCAGACAAGGAATAATGGATGGAAACTGAACAAGGAGAGATTTAACCTGAAAATAAGGAGAAACTTTCTGACAGTGAGAACTATCAACCAATGGAACAGAAGTTGCCCTTGGAAGTTGTGGGAGTGCCATCACTTGAGACTTTCAAGAAGAGATTGGACTGCCATCTGTCAGAAATGGTATAGGGTCTCCTGCTTGGGCAGGGGTTGGACTAGATGACCTACAAGGTCCCTTCTAACTCTGATTATCTGTTAAATCTGAGTTCAACTTTAAGAGGTGTGGACTTCAACTCCCAGAATTTCTCAGCCAGCCATGCTGGCTGGGGAATTCTGGGAGCTGAAATCCACACCTCTTAAAGATGCCAAGTTTGGAGATTTCTCTTCTAGACCATGGAAGATTCTTGGTCGAAGCCAAAACCTTTATGACTCACCTCTGCACTCTAAATTTAGGAAGCTTCTGCTTCTACTCCTAAGCAGATGTTGGAATATAATTGTCTGATGGATACATACAAGTTCCTTCTCCATTCCGGGATCGCCTACACATGCAAGACGCATACAAAATAGGTGGAGTTTCAGTCACACCATCGTAGCCAACGTCTTGGCATTTTTCACCACACCTGGTGGACACGCCTTCACTCTCCCTTGTTCTTCTTAGGAAACAAGTGAAGTTGTTTTTAATTCTGGAAGAACAAAGTAAACAAAGATGGGATTCTTGGTTTGTTTGTTTTTTCCTACCTAGATATTACTACCTTTGTACTTTCGCTCTGACGCAATTTGTTTTGTTTTGCTTTGCACATGGTTATTTTTAGGATCAAGGGCTGGGCCTTGTTTTCTAAGGCCATCCCTGTTTATTCAAGTCGCACCGTCTTCAGCAGTGTTGCTATTAAGTGACATGAAGGAACCTTGAGGGAGTCAGAACTTCTAGGAGCGGGTTGAGAAAAAGATGCCATCTCTACGCCATGCCTGTACAGGTAGTCCTCGACTTATGACCACAATTCGGTCCCAATTTTTTGTTGCTCATCGCAACAATTGCTAAGCGAATTTTGCCCCAATTTTCAAACTGTTTTGCTATGGGTCAGCTTCCAAGAATCTTTCTTCTGCTTGTCTTTCCGGCTGCCATAGAAACGGGGGGAGGGAAGATTAATTGGGCTTCGTGGAGGGAAGCTTGCTGGAGGTTTGGAATTTTGAGCTCAATTGTGGTTGTAAGTTGAGGACTTCCCGTACAGCATTGGCAGATACTAGGTAATCCTAAACTAATTTCCTTTATGTTCACAGCTCACCTTCCAAAGTCTTCCAATATTTGAGGGGCTGCCACAGAGAGGAAGGGGCCAAGCTATTCTCCAAGGGACCCAAAGGCCAGACAAGGAATAATGGATGGAAACTGATCCAGGAGAGATTTAACCTGGAGTTAAGGATAAACTTTCTGACAGTGAGAACAATCAACCCATGGAACAGAAGTTGCCTTTGGAAGTTGTGGCAGTGCCATCACTTGAGGCTTTCAGGAAGAGTTTGGACTGCCATCTGTCAGAAAAGGTGTAGGGTCTCCTGCTTGGGTGGGGGGTTGGACTAGATAACCTATAAGGTCCCTTCCAACTCTGATTATCTGTTATCGCTGAACTACTTTTACCAATTGATCCCAAAAGCATGTGCTTTAAAATTAAACATTAGTTATCTTCTAGAACAGATTTTTTTTTTTTACAAATGGAAAGGCTTTTCAGGATAAATGCATTGTTAATTTGAGCAGAACACAGACAAAGATACTTACATACTGTTTTCTGACTTACCATCCCATGAGTTTGTTTTTTATTGCTTATGTCCCAAAGGTGCTTTTTCAAGAGGCAACTGGGCTTCTGGTTTTTCTTTGAAGGCGTTTCGCTTCTCATCCAAGAAGCTTCTTCAGCTCTGACTGAATCATTCCCCACCATCCAGTCAGAGCTGAAGAAGCCTCTTGGATGAGAAGCGAAATGCCTTCAAAGAAAAACCAGAAAGCCCAGCTACCTCTTGAAAAAAAGCACCTTTGGGACAACCATGACCCGGATGACTGAGAAACTCCATAGACATTATTGCTTATGCTTTCTTTGGTATGTACAGTGGTGGCACTCAGCCCGTTTGCGCCGCTTTGGGAGAACCAGCTGTTAACTTTCTGAGCGGTTTGGTGAACTGGTTGTTGGAAGAAATCATTAGGGGCAGAGAACCGGTTGTTAAATTATTTGAATCCCACCACTGGGTATGTACCTGCATTGAACTGAAACGTGTGATGTAAGCATGGGAGAGGCAGTCACTGTTGGTGTATTGCACACCACACACACACGCACACACAAAGAAAAACAGGTGGGGAAGGAAGACTTGTCAATTTAAATCAGGAATCGTCTCATCTGCCCTGTTTTTCTGCCGACGGGAGCTCTTGATTGACATAGGAATACAGAACGTTCCAGAACAGGGGAAAGTAAATTAAGCTACCACCTGTCTCTAGCATACATAAAAAGGGGCGTGGACGTCAGATGGCTCCGTGTTTAGGGAGTCAGTGAGCCCCATATTATCAAAGCACGTAACGAAGACAACACATGTTGTACATACTCTAAGTGTACTTCCTCTGCATTAATGCATACTGGGAATTCCCTTTGGAGCGATGTGTATTGATGGAAGGAAGCATTCAGTAACAGATTTTATCCGTGAAGAGGAAAAACTTTATAGACTATCTAATTTATTGGAGTCAGTCCAGCGGCAGGATGGAGTAAGGGAACAAGGAACCAGCTCTTCTACAGGTCGTGTGAAAATGGTCGTAACTCGCTTTTCCCGGGGTGGCTGTTACTTCAAACGGTTACTAAATGAACTGTTGTAAATCGAATATTGTCTGTACGAATTTGCAGCAGCTGGTCAATTTCTCTGGGTCACTTTTGTCCCGTGGCTAATCCACAGGCACGCATACCTCCAAGAGGGCCTTAGGCCTGTTTATAAAGGGAGGCCTACTGTTCTTTCAGGAGAATGATTAAACCTGGTTTATAAGTAGCATGCCCAGTAGCAGAGGTCTCCAAACTTGGCAGCTTTAAGACTTGTGGACTTCAACTCCCAGAATTCTCCAGCTAGCATAGTTGAAGTCCACAAGTCTTAAAGTAGCCAAGTTTGGGGACTCCTGAGCTGCTGGTCAGGCATTAGGCAGGTCGATGCTTCTACAGAAATCAGGAATCACATTTATTTCTGCTATCCTGGCCAAAATGGCCATGGAAGGCTAGGGTCAGGAACAGAGCATGGAGAGCATGACTATCAATGACTCTAAAAGGGACCAATATGAGAGGCAGTTTAGTCTAGCAGTTGAGGCATCAGGTGAGAAAGTAGAAGACCATGAATTCTGGTCCTGCCTTAGACATGAAAGCCGGCTTGGTGACAATGGGCCAATCACCAGAAGATGGTGAGTTCTAGTCCCGCCTTAAACATGAAAGCCGGCTGGGTGACTTTGGGCCAATCACCAGGAGATGGTGAGTTCTAGTCCCGCCTTAGATATTGAAGCTGGTTTTGTGACTTTGGGCCAATCCCCAGGAGACGGTGAGTTCTAGTCCCGCCTTAGATATTGTAGCTGGTTTTGTGACTTTGGGCCAATCACCAGGAGATGGTGAGTTCTAGTCCTGCCTTAGACATGAAAGTCGACTTGGTGACATTGGGCCAGTCCTCTCTCTCTCAGCCCAACCCACCTCACAGGGTTGTTGTTGTGGGGAGAAAAAGGAGGAGGAAAGTGAGTTGCTCATGTTCGCCATCTTGAGTTGTTTGTAAAAAAATAATAAAGGCAGGATGCAACAAACAAATAAATCAGCAAAAGATTTCAGCCTAAGAATATGTCATCCCCCAGCCTTATTGATGAGACACGACAGATCATGTCCCTGTCAAGAAATGTGTTGGGAGGAAAAAAGAAAAAAAAGAAAAATGCTACTTTTAAACTGGAGCAGCTAAAAACAAATACGGGCTGTGTGGGCTGGGAATGAGACAAGGCAACCTTATGAGGCTGTGTCATTTAAGAACAATTAGTGAGGCATTTTTGTGTGTGTTGCAATTAAGGGGATGCGAGGATGAAAGAGAGACCTAAGTAGAGAAGTCACTGGAAGAGAAATGACTTTCATCTCTTGCCAAATAAGGAGGTTTGTGGAGAGGAGAAAAAGGCACAACCAGAATGAAAGAATTAGGATTGAGAAGGAAAGACTTTGATGTAAACCCGAGGGGTTGTGTGTACTTCAGCCCCCTTTATGACTTGGGGACTTCAACTCCCAGAATTCTTGAGCCAGCATGGCTCAAGAATTCTGGGAGTTGAAGTCCCCAAGTCATAAAGGCACCACCATTCCTCACCCCTGATGTAAACACTTCTTCATCCAACAAGAAAGTTAGGTAAGCAGTATAAAGACTTCCAACTCTGACATTACGCTTTACCCCAATCTATTCAAGGATAAGAAAAGAAATGGAGGAAACAAACGGATTGTGCCAGTTGGAGGAAATCCTTGCTTAACTGCATTTTTGTCCAGTTTGAGAAGGGCAGGCACAGCTGCCAGAACAGCTATTTGGGTACAGGGACTAGCTCAAGATGTACTCGGCTGAATGCATAGTTGACAAAATCAGAACTGTGAGAAATGTAAGTAGCAAAATACAGTCTTCCCTTGTTCTGTCTAGAATTATAGTTGACTTTTTGCAGTCTATGCAAAAAAATGGAACAGGGCATAACTATGGTGATCCTTCAAATGCAAAACTTCTGAGACAAGGAGAAATCACACTATGTAGACATAGCGCCTTAGACACTTAGTACTTCTACACACATTCACAGACATACACCAAATTCTTCTATTGCTACGAGGAACGGAAAAATCCTGGTCCTTCAAAATAGCCGTTAATGAGAGATAGAACTGCAGTTCAGAACTGCAGTTTATTCTCAAAGGAGTTAATATTACAGTTAATCTTCTTCTTCTTCTTCTTCTTCTTCTTCTTCTTCTTCTTCTTCTTCTTC